>CM042416.1:27731191-27773691 GCA_023634145.1 Thymallus thymallus | reverse complement strand
TCAGGTTGGAATGGGAACCAGGTGTGACGTAGACCTCCGGAACTGGTGCATGGCATGAGCAACAGTACCGGGGGATCCGTTACAAATACCATCAACAGCACACATTTTTGTTGTAGCCCCGGCCAAAAAACACCTGCTTCAACTCATTGACGGCCTAATGATTAGTTGACAAGTTGAATCAGGTGTGCTTGTCCCGGGCTACCATAAAACATTTGTTCTGTTGGGATTTGGGAACCACTGCTCTTGCCATTTCTACCAAGATATACGCTTGCCCTTATTCCAGAAAGGCCACCAGATATAGCCTCGCATTATGAGCGATGAGGAGAAATTGTAATGTTTTTTTGTCCATTGTGTATTTCCTTTTGCTGAATTTTTAGATAAAGCCTGGAAAAATTATAAATTAGACCTATTATTAAATTAAATATTTTGCTCCAGACGCATAGCACAGTGCATATAATATGTATAGATACTGTGTAGGCCTATACAGTGCATTCGGAAAGTATTCAGACCCCTTCCCTTTTTCCACATTTTGTTACGTTACAGCCTTATACTAAAATGGATTGAATATTTTTTTACTCATAAATCTACACACACAATACCCCATAATGACTAAATGAAAACAGGTTTTGGTCGTGCTGCTGGACCTCAGACTGGGGCGAAGGTTCACCTTCCAACAGGACAATGATCCTAAGCACAAGCCAAGACAATGCAGGAGTGGCTTTGGGACAAGTCTCTGAATGTCCTTGAGAGGCCCACCCAGAGGCCAGACTTGAACCCGATCTAACATCTCTGGAGAGACCTGAAAATATCTGTGCAGAGTTTGAGAGGACCTGCAGAGAAGAATGGGAGAAACACCCCAAATACAGGCGTTCCAAGCTTTTAGCGTCATACACAAGAAGACTCGAGGCTGTAATCGCTGCCAAAGGCGCTTCAACAAAGTACTGAGTAAAAGGTCTGAATACTTATGTAAATGTGATACTTCTGTTTTTTTTTATTTTTTTTCATTTGCTGAAATTCTAAAACCTGTTTTTGTTTTGTCATTATGGGGTATTTTGTATAGATTGATGAGGAAAAATAATAATCAATTTTAGAATAAGTCTGTTACATAACAAAATGTGGAAAATTCAAGGGGTCTGAATACTTTCCTAATGCACTGTATCTTTCACAATTTTCTCTTTGTGCCAAGGTTTAAACACCTTCTGTAAAATGTTTCTGTATTTATTAATCTGTATTGTTTATTGATTTACTGCTCTAGGGTGATAGTTATTGCATGAATAATCTTATCTACTATTATGTTAAAATTTATTGAATCCATTTTAGAATAAGGCTGTAACATAACAAAATTTGGAAAAAGGAAAGGGGTCTGAATCAAATCAACAAATCAAATCAAATGTATTTATTTATTTAATTTCGTCATATCCAATTGGTAGTTCCGATTGGTAGTCCAATCGCTACAACTCCCGTACGGACTCGGGAGAGGCGAAGGTTGAGAGCTGTGCGTCCTCCAAAACACAACCCACCAAGCTGCACTGCTTCTTGACACAATGAACGATAAACCGGAAGCCAGCCGCACCAATGTGTCGGAGGAACCACCGTAAACCTGGCGATCAGCCGATGTCACAAAGTGCTATACAGAAACCCAGCCTAAAACCCCAAACAGCAAGCAATGCAGATGTAGAAGCACGGTGGCTAGGAAAAACTCCTAGCTGTGCCGGATGGAGATTATAACAATTCATGGCCATTAAGGCCATGAAACATCTCCAAGATGTTCAAATGTTCATAGATGACCAGCAGGGTAAAATAATAATACAAGTAGTTGTGGAGGTTGCAACAGGTAAATACATCAGGAGTGAATGTCACTTGGCTTTTCAGTGCAATAGAGTGCAGGTGCGGTAGAGCGAGAGCGAGATGAAAACAGCAGGTCTGGGACAAGGTGGCACATCCAATGAACAGGTCAGGGTTCAATAACCGCAGGCAGAAGAGTTGAAACCGGTGCAGCAGCACGACCAGATGGACTGGGGACAGGTGGTCCTGAAGCATGGTCCTCCCGGTAGGCTCAGGTCTTCCGGGAGAGGAGGTAGAGTGGGAGAGAGACCAGGATCCCATGTGGTCCTTAGCTCGCCCCGCTGGGAGCATACTTAAATTCACACAATATACCGGATAATAACATCAGATTTATCAAACTGACCATAGCCCCCCGGCACATAGACTATTGCAGCATAGATACTGGAGGCTGAGACAGGGGGGGTCAGGAGACACTGTGGCCCCCTCCGACAATACCCCGACAATACCCCCGGACAGGGCCAAACCATGCAGGATATAACCTCACCCGCTCTGCCAAGCACAGCCCCTACACCAATAGAGGGATATCAACAACCACCACCTTACTACCCTGAGACAAGGCTGAGTATAGTCCACGAAAGATCCCCTCCACTGCACAAGCCTGAGGGGGCGACAAACCGGACAGGTTTGGGGCATGGAAAGCACCAGTAAGCCAGTGACTCAGCCCCCGTAATAGGGTCAGAGGCAGAGAATCCCAATGGAGAGACGGGAACTGGCCAGGCAGAGACAGCAAGGGACAAAAGCATGGATTAGCTTTTCCGCATCATTTTCTGGACAAAAAATGTCAGATTTTTGCAATGTTAAGAAGATGAAAAAAAGCTATCTTTAAAATATTATTGAAGACTTTCCGAATGCAGTGTATTTTTAATTTTTCATTATGCGGTGTGCACTGGAAGAATTTTCCCTGTGAATTATCACTCTGAATCTTTGTAATGTTTGTTTACGTATCAATTAATCCTGTAAGGGTAGGGTTGCCAACTGGTGATTTTTTTATTTTTTTTTTATAATTCAATTTAATTCATTCATTTTACAAGGTTGCTTTCCATTGACAAATTGAAAGCTTTATGACATCCCTGTTCCACTTACTGACTGGTGATATTGAAGCACAGTGGGAGGACTCTAAATATATACAGTCAGGTCCATAATTATTGGCACCCTTGATGAGAAATAGGAAAATTATATAATTTTATACTAATACAATTGCTCAGAGAAAGAGATTTTATCACAAAAGTAATGCACTGGGCCTTTAATAGTCCTGTATTAGCAGACCGACAATAGCCTGCAACAATTTTTAGTTTGCACTTTATATACATCACAGGAGACTGAAATATAACAAAACTGTTTGACATAGAAACACCAGATTTTCGTGAAACTTTATTAATTATGAAATTATGAAAACCATTAATAACATTCCACCCAAAAATTGTTGTGTAACAAGGAGAGACGGCAATCCACACTTTGATTCTGTTAGAAAAGTCACTGCCAAGAAACCATTTTAGGACTATGTTCAGATTACATGAAAATTGAGCTCTTTGACCACGCGGTAGAAGCAAAACATGCAGGAAAGTACCTCATACCTAGGGTAAAGTATGGTGGTGGTGGATCTTTGATGTTATGGCACTATTTTGATTCCACAGGACATTTTAGCCAAACAGCTGGCTGCAAGTGGATCTTCCAGCAAAACAATAACCCCAAGCACTAATCAAAATCCACAAACACATTTGATTGACAACAAAATCAACATTCTGCAGTGGCCATCTCAGTCTCTGGACTTGAACCCCACTGAAAACCTGTGCTTTGAATTGAAGAGAGCAGTCCATTTGAGCAGATTAGGGATATCAAGGATCTGGAAAGATTCTGTATGGAGGGATGGTCTGTATGGAGGAATCCCTCCCAACGTGTTCCCGAATCTCATAAAACATTTTTGAAAAAGGCTCAGAGTTCTAGAGTATTGAAAACCGGGGTGGCAATAATTTTGACCTATATCTTTTTTACTTGTTAAACAAAATCTCTTACTTGTATTAGTATAAAATAATATAATGTCCCCATTATTCTGACTACAATATAGTTCAGTATTTGTATTATTTATTGTTTTTTGCTAATCTTTATCAAGAGTGCCAATATTTATGGACCTGACTGTACAGTATTGTGTGTGTGACTCTAGCGCCGACACAGAATTGTTGACACTCCAGACAGCAAGCCTGAAGAATGGTTTTATTATCTCTGCATAATTAGCTCAGAAACATCCTGTACAATTTGACCCTTAACAGCTCCCACTGCATGAGATAAATGCTTGTGGGCTGTGGGAGTAAGACCCTTTGAAGATTGTTTGTTCTCTAATGGTTTGACCCAAAAGGGAAATACCCCATGCAGATACAGTGGTGTGCCCCACACTATGAGAACAGTGAAGAGAACAGTGGAGAAACTGATAATAATAATGAATAAAGCCCACTGGATTAAGTAATGGGTTTTCTCTGAGTTTGTGTGTGGTTGTGTGTGTGTGTGTGTGTGTGTGGTTGTGTGTGTGTGTGTGTGTGTGTGTGTGTGTGTGTGTGTGTGTGTGTGTGTGTATGTGTGGTTGTGTGTGTATGTGTGGTTGTGTGGTTGTGTGTGGGTGGTTGGGTGTGTGTGTGTGTGTGTGTGTGTGGTTGTGTGTGTGTGTGTGTCTGTGTGTGTGTGTGTGTGTGTGTGTGTGTGTGTGTGTGTGTGTGTGTGTGTGTGTGTGTGTGTGGTTGTATGTGTGTGTGTGTGTGTGTGTGGTTGTGTGTGTGTGTGTGTGTGTGTGTGTGTGGTTGTGTGTGTGTGTGTGTGGTTGTGTAGTTGTGTGTGTGTGGTTGTGTGTGTGTGTGTGTGTGTGTGTGTGTGTGTGTGTGTGGTTGTGTAGTTGTGTGTGTGTGTGTGTCTGTGTGTGTGTGTGTGTGTGTGTGTGTGTGTGTGTGTGTGTGTGTGTGTGTGTGTGTGGTTGTGTGTGTGTGGTTGTGTGTGTGTGTGTGTGTGTGTGTGGTTGTGTGTGTGT
The DNA here is from genome assembly GCA_023634145.1 of Thymallus thymallus. NCBI lineage: Eukaryota > Metazoa > Chordata > Actinopteri > Salmoniformes > Salmonidae > Thymallus > Thymallus thymallus. Next base: position 27,768,833 of record CM042416.1, on the reverse strand, counting down.
GTGTGTGTGTGTGTGTGTGTGTGTGTGTTTGTGTGTGTGTGTGTGTGTGTGGGGTTGTGTGTGTGTGGTTGTGTAGTTGTGTGTGTGTGTGTGTGTGTGTGTCTGTGTGTGTGTGTGTGTGTGTGTGTGTGTGTGTGTGTGTGTGTGTGTGTGTGTGTGTGTGTGGTCGGGTGGGTGGACTAGACTTTCCTAACAGAACATTCATCCTCTCTAATGATGAGTGCTGGTTCATTTAGAACTAGTTTATTCAATTGAAATGTGACAAACTTCATACCCACCCAGTTGTGAATGATTCATGATTAATGTAGTTTTTTTCTAACCCAATGAATTAGATTGAAAGGAAAGGGCATGAAACACTTCCTGATTTCAGTTACAGATCTACGGCCTGTTACACAACGATCTAATTTGAAACACCACTTCGACCTGATTGACCATGATACTCCAAAGGAACAGCAATAGGCGACGAAATAAAAACCAAATCAACAAACAATCTCCCCCAACCCAAATAAAATAAATCACGTTGTGTTGAAGAAGTCGTGATGGTGAAGAAGGGGACTAGACGAGTAGTCAGAAAAATAACTTTCATCTGGGTGCCCGAAAAAATGTGGATTGAACAGAAGAAGAAATCGTTAATTACTTCCCGTTGGCTACACCGTGGCACCGTGCAATTTGATTCTCGTCCTCTCTCAGTTTGCCGGGGCCCAAGTGAGAGAGATCCTTTTCTTTAGAAGATAAACTGTCTTTGAAATAAACAACCAAAAAAGGTTACCTCCGCTCTGCTCAAAGGCCCCCGTAAACCATAATTGGAAGGTACCATTTAGATAGCTGCGCGTATTTAAAAAACTTTATTGCTTGTTAATTTTAATGCTATTTGTCTTTTTACAAATGTTAATATCTTTTTGTCCTGAAAGGACTTGGTGACATGACATGGTTGCTCTACTCGCCCTACCATGGCTTGGTTCTCTTTTGATTTTATTCTACAAAGGCCCTGTTGTCACGCTTTTGAGAGACTTACAGTAATACAATAAGGTGTTGATTTATCTTTCCGAACATCAGATAAGGAACAAATATTGGGGTAGAGAACCGGTAGTGTCTGCAACATTAAAATGAATAAGTGAACAGCAGGTGGCTTTAATCAGATTAAAGGCTTATTGAAGCCTCCTTCTTTGTGACATTATATTGGGTTTTTGAAGAAGTTCTGGAATTGCCATTTGTTTATTAAAGGGTATCTTGGTCTATCAGCTGGTGCTGCTAAAGGACAATATTTAGCTTTGAGAATATTGTGCTCTCGTTATAGGATTGTCTTTTGGCTAATGACTATCTGAACAGTATGCTTTGTTCGTACTCTGTGCGGTTTATTAGGGAGAGCACATGACCATGTCTTATGAAAGTTCACCATGCAGCTAAAACTGTAGAGCTGTGCTCATGTCAAAGGGAGTCATTACGTGCCTTTACTATTAATAGACTTCAGATTGATTGTTGCAGGGTTTTTATAAGGGCAATGAATGCTATGAAGGCCATGAAGGCTGGTGCAGTGTTGTGCCCGATACAGAAACATGCAGAAAGGTTTGTCAAGACATTGAGGGTTACCACACCCAACTATAAATAAGACGAAAGCCTTTGAAATAAATGTCCCCTCAGCCTTCGATAAGGAGGGCAATGACGGACCATGGTGCCTTGCTGTCTCCTCCCCTGCCAATGTGCCCAGTAGCTGCCCACTTCCCAGGCTCCCTGCTGGCTTTGGGGACTTGGAGAGCAGTATCAGATGGCTTTGAGAGAGCCCCACTCAGGCCTGTGGGAGAGTGCCATTTTAAAGTTTACATTGCAGACCGGATCAAGCCACCATCAGGCCTTTGATCAGGGTTGGGTCAAGATGACACCACTCAAAGCACAGTTAGACACCCACATGAAAAACACTAAATTGATCCTTTCCCCCGTACTGATGAAATCTCAGGGCAAAGCTCAGTTTAGATAAACAGCCGAAAGGCATAGTGCACCACCCTTAGCGCTCCACACAAGTGTTCCATAAAATGCACTCCGTTCTTTCAGAAGTATCTGATGTCCTTGTATGACACTTGGTTCTCGGAAAACAAAACAGATGTATTCATAAAGGTTGTAGATGAGGAGTTTGAAAGTGTTTGGGGGTTAATGAAGACTGTGGAATCGTGACAGATATCAAGCGAAGATTGAGCAACGCTACATACCTGCCGATGTGTCCTTGAGCAAGGCACTTAGCACTAATTTGCTCCAGGGGCTGACCCTGTAGGTAGGCCATCATTGTAAATAACAATTTGTTCTTAACTGACTTGCCTAGTTAAATAAAGGTTAAATACAAAAGCGTATCACCCTGACTAGGTGCATTTGTGGAGGGTTGTGGGGCCTTGGAGATGGGGTGTGTGGGCTGCTCCATCATTTGGCATCATTGATGAGGTGCTGGGCTCATTAAATCCCCAGATGGCGCATGCACAGGCGTGGTGCAACAAATGGCATTATCACCCAGCGGGGCGAGCTAAGGACCACATGGGACCCTGGTCTAGCAGATGACCACTGACCACATGGAACCTGTTCTAGCTGGGAGCTCATCTGTTGTGACGAATCAACAGAAATGGATGGATAAAGGGCTGGTAGTATCATTCTTACGTTTCTTAAAGCATTGTCAAATTAAGCATTGTGACAGCATAACTAAGTGATTATTTTTCTGGCGGTTTGTACACATTAATGTCCAGGAAACCAACAAGTAAACATATTTGAGTGCACTATTCAAAGAAGTATCAGATAAAACCCTTGGATTTAACTGTAGCTATGATTATAGAGTAGAAGTGTCTACCCTCATTAGAACTAATTTCACCCGGCATCCCACGTTTCATATTTTGGATGTAACCCCCCATACAGACTGCTGAGTCTAAGAGGGTGATATGATTAACTTTTACAGATGTGATCTGGTAATGATCAAATATCATCCAGAAACAAAGCAATTTCCCTCCTTCTGGCTCACTTCCCACTTAACGCTCCCTCCTATGAACTGACAAAGGCATGAATCCTTGATCAATAGTCTAAAGAGAGAGCTAATCAGATTGTTTCCCAATATCAACTCCAAAAGCCTGCTTTTTCACTCACTAGCGGATTTACCTCCCTCTTACAGTTTCCCCAGAGACAGAAGAGCCATCCTGAATGAAATCAAAGGCAGGAAATATAAGATTGTTTTCTATTAAAGAGTCTCTCTCTCTCCCAACCACTGCTCATTACCGTGGGTGTTCTTATTGAAAAGAGATTTGTTTATTTTATTCATTGTAGACCCTCTCTGCCGGAGATAATCAAACGACAGGAGAAAGGAGGAAGAAGAATAACAGAGAGAGAGAGAGAGAGCAGAGTGGGTTCTCTTACTTTGAGACTAAACTCAGGAGAAGCTCATAAAACCAGGGGAAATGATATTTGGCTTCCTCTTTATCTGTGGCAAGCAGGCAGTCTGGGAAGATTGAGAGGTTTATGGGTAATAGAAAGAAGAGAGCAGCCGTGTGGCCCGCCTTTATGAACAGGATTAAGCCAGATTCGTCAGGCTGTAGGACAAGTGAGTGGTCTCACACATTTAGCACCTGTACAACAAGAGTGGCTGTCACTGCTCTCTCTATGGTTGTGAGTGTGCTGTACAGGGAATCATCAGGATTTGATGTTTGCAGTTGTCACCTCATCATTTCGGCTTGAGTGTTTTTTGTGTATGTCTGATTTTGTGCAGTCTACTAGACTCTCTGTCTCTCTTCCTGTCTTCGTCTTCGTTGATGATCCAACCCAAAGTGAATAGCATAAAAACTTGATGAGAGAAGTATGAGTTGAGAGAATGAGACAACTTTTGAGAAAATTTTATTTTCTAAAAGAATACTAAAAAGTGTGCATTTCTGGCTAGCACGTCCTCTATTTGCTTCTCTTGGAGGTAAGTCTTCTATAACCTATAACATATGTGGTGAGTGAGAGACTCCCTGCCGTCAGTGATCAGACACACCTCTTTCTCTTGGAGCATCACAGCGGCTGCCTGGGTGGCTGGCTCATTACAATACCAGCATGAGACACTAGGGTTGAACTGGGGTGGAACTTGTGTAGTCGTCAGGAATTGACATCCACCACCATGAATACTGCTATAATACTGCCGGGCTATGAGAGAATATCATATTTCATTAGTTCCATATGAAAGATGAATGAATGGAGAATGAATGAGACAAGAATTAATGGATGAATAGTTCAGTGAATCAAAATATGCATAAATCAGTGAATGCAAGGGTACATTCTTAAGAATGTCCACTCAGTTCTAAGAACTGATCAAAGACAGTTTGAAAGGGATAGCTTACTATTGTCAGTAATGTCCACTCATTTCTAAGAACTTCAAAAAAAACAAAAAAAAACAGAGATAATAAACTATTTGCCCAATGGAGGCTCATCTTGCTCACGGTAGGTGTGGCCAAAGAGGTTTGCTTGGGCCTGTGCATGGGTGTTTGTACTCTTGTCTTTGAAGCCGGGTTGAAAGAGCATGCTGTCAACCTCCTCTGGCTGTTGTTGCCTCTTTCCTTCTGAGAAATGCTTGAGGCGTTTGAACTTTCCCCTAGCTGCCATGGTTTAGTGTATGTGTTGACGTGTGAATGTGTTGATGATGGGTATGTCATGGTTTTCATCAGAAACATCATTAATGTTTCATAAACAAGAGAGAACATTGTTCGGCGTGAAAATAAGAAAATTACACCTTGCTGTGTCCCATGAAACTTGTGAATAAAAAACGAGCGCACACTGAAGATTTGCATTCAAGGTATGAACCTTACAAGACGGGGAACAAAGAAAACACGCATTCTGATTTTGGTTCCAATGTAAATAGTAACAGAATCGTTGATCTACAATAGGGTTGCGAAAAATCATGATTATCATACTAATTATATTCATAGCAGTTCACAGCAAGAACATGATCTATGGTAGCAGTCCTCAAGAACAGTAGAAGGTACGTAAGAAGCAGGGCACTAGGCCGACATAATGAAGTCTTGGGCAGGTTGGTTCAGCTAGCTAAATTGATGTCGGAACATCATTTGATTGACCGTACCACATTGTCATACCTTCTTTAACTAGGTCTTAAGTGAAAGGTTCATTTTAATTCAGAAAAGCTGTCTAACATCGAGATGTTGCCACCGAATGTGTTTCCTCTAGATGCTGAATAACACTGTGAATAGCTGGTGACAGGAGCGGTATAATTGGTGGTGGCAGTTCATCTGCTGTTTCCCTTTCACTCTTTGGCAACATCACTATATCTGCATTCCTGTCATACACCTGAGGAGACAGGAGTTACTAGGAAACAAAGAAAGACAGGCTTCTATATTGATGAAAATCAAATCCGTTTCATAGACATTCCGTCTTCATTAGCTTGTTGCTGTTGTTGGATTATTAAAGGAAGTGAATGAGCAGCTCATTACGGCAAAGCAACTGATTTGAAACTTAATATCAAGTCTGGTTACACAAAAGAACATTGAACAATGTCATAATTGTTCAATAGGCTCAAGTTGTACTGAAACGATTGAAATGTAAACTAGTCACTTTGCATTCTTTTTCTATATCAGTTTAGTCATTCATCATTTGTCTTGGCATATATTGTGAAACTCAGAGTCTGCTGAACGTTCCTCTACTGATAGAAAGAGTACGTGATGAGGTAATAAAGAACTCTACAGAGTTTGTGCACAATGTGTATTGTTCTTCGAATCTACACGTTAACTCAGCTCTGTCTTCTAAATGGCTCACCTGCGCCAAGGCGGCAACCACACACACACACACACACACATACACACACACACACACACACACACACACACACACACACACACACACACACACACACACACACACACACACACTCATATACCAAGCCCTCAACCACACACGTGTGGGAACCACCTGCTGTAAAACTGATTAGTAAGGCATTGTCCTCCTGGTCCTGGAATAAATGGCTGATTGGATGCTTAATGAGAAAGGGAGTGAGGGCATGTAGAGGTTAGACAACTGCTTCTATTGATACTTCTCCTTTTATGAACCCATTAGTATGTTTTTTTCAGTTTAAAGATACATTTCCCCTCCCTGGAATAAAGACAATGGAACATTACTGAGAAATTATCAGTATTATCTGCCTTCTGTTATCAGAATGTTTGATTGGTGGAAATCGTCTCTGCTTCTCTTTGAATGCTATCCAATGTCTTCCTTGCTCCTGTGCTGTAATAGTAAACGCAAGCCTCATCACGTCCCAAATAATAGCTCATAATAAATGTAGGTCTGGACCACAGTTTGAGTTGGCTCCACCAGGTCCGTCCCTGTATGCTTACCTCTGGAGGGTGCTGATGTTGTAAAGCAAACAAATGTTAAGTAACAGACTATGAAGAGATAGATGAAATACTAGGAACATGGTTTTCAACAGATGCTCACAATCCATCTGTTATGACAAGCTGCACTGCTAATTACGCTAGCGGAGACGTTTATTGCATTTTAATGGCCTGCACGCAGCTGATCTTCAAGGCCCTCTCACACACGTGTTGCAAGTGAACACCGAGCCTTAACTTGTGAATAAATCAGAGGAGAAGCAGCCCTGACAGCCTTGCCCTCCACTCCTTTCACAGAAAAGAAAGCCCTGCGGAAAGCAGACAACATAGCCTACAAATGTTTTATGGATACGAGAGTCGGCAGAGAGAAACACGAGCAAACACAACATACTGATAGGAGGCTAAGAAATGTAAAGAGTGGACGGAAGAACGAGAGAAGTGGGAGAAGAGGGGGACAGGGAACGGAAATTAGAGAGAATGTGATGGAAAAGGAGAAGAGAGTGGAGAGAGGGTGAAAGACATGAGGAGAGAGGCTTGGAGCAACAGAGAAACACCCTATGCCTGTTCCACTTGGCTCCAGTTCTTCTCTCTCCACAGTGATTTAATGGTGGTGTCGCCCGCTGTCCCTTCTATAATCCCAGTGCTTTCTCCCAACAGTCAGCCCAAAGGTGATGAACAACCTGTTGTGGTTAGATTGAATTGCTTGCATGTCTGCAGCTGGAGCCCCTCAGAGAACAAAGCATTACCTACCCCCAAAAAAAACAACCATCCCCAGCACAACACAGACAGATAGGAAAACAACCAGAGTGGTCTGATGGCCAATACACCTGGCAATTATTCAACTTTGAATAGTTGCTAACTGTTTTTTTCACCATGTAGTCACGTATATTCGTATAACATAAGTTAACAGCCATTTACTCTACAGCATTAGCGTTGGAGTCTGACATAGCCCCTATACACTACATGTGTTTTTCAAATATCTGTCAGGGTCAATTAGGCAGGACAAGATGGCCTCCAAAAATCCCATTTAGAACCACAATTGACTATAGGTGAAAGTGAAAGGTTCATTTTAATTCAGAAAATCTGTCTAACATCGAGATGTTGCCACCGTTGTGTTTCCTCTAGATGCTGAATAACACTGTGAATAGCTGGTGACAGGAGCGGTATAATTGGTGGTGGCAGTTCATCTGCTGTTTCCCTTTCACTCTTTGGCAACATCACTATATCTGCATTCCTGTCATACACCTGAGGAGACAGGAGTTATTAGGAAACAAAGAAAGACAGGCTGCTATATTGATGAACTTTGTCAAATCAAATCCGTTTCATAGACATTCCGACTATAGGTCACCACAACAAACATCCCCCATAAATAGTCTATGTGTGCCTGGCAGTTCCAGAACTCCTGAGTGGCACAGCGGTCTAAGGCACTGCATCTAGAGGTGTCACTACAGACCCTGGTTTGAATCCAGGCTGTATCACAATCCGGCTGTGATTGGGAGTCCCGTAGGGTGGTGCATTCTGGGTTTGGCCAGGGTAGGCTGTCATTGTAAATAAGAATTTGTTCTTTACTGACTTGCCTAGTTAAATCAAAAAATTTATAACATTGTTGAGATGGATTGTCATTCCAGTTCTAATCCTCATCAATATGAGATTACAATGTTGAGATAAAAATGTAGTACTGACTTTTTTTATTCTGTTTGGCTCTTTGTGAGAAATACCTGTAGAGCTCTTTTGCAAACTTGTATGCATAATCCACATGGGGTTTTATAAAAGTTTCCATACTTTGGAGACTTGTGCATAGTTTATACAGCCCAATTCTGGATGCATCCTCATGGAGTAGCACCGTGCCAACATTTTTCAATATTTGGTAGAATTCACTGAAGCTCACGGCTGCAGTCATAGCTTGGCAGTTTCTTTTTATTGAAAAAGTAGCACATCTGGTGTCTGTGAAAATAAAATCCCATTGTGCTCAAGGAGGCAATCCTACTTCTCTCCTGTACTTTGAAGAGGTGATAATAACCATAATAAAAGACATAGCTCTAAGGAAATTAAACAGCATCTCCATCAAGAAGCAGCATAGGCCTGGACTACTGCTTTCCAATTGTTTTCCAGTTAGCACAGCAGTCAAAGGAGAAAATATCTGCTTTCTGTCAGATTAACAAGAACATGCAAACAGCAGAGTCACTGGAGAAGCCAGGATTTTCCAATGCCTTAGAACTTGACGTAACACAGACAGCACTCTAGAACTTGGCCAAAGTGCTTCCAGTCGCCTTGTTTGATTTGGTATATTCTATCAGACTCCCCACAGGACACACACTGGTTGAATCAACGTTGTTTTCATGTAATTTCAATGAAATTACGTTGAACTAATGTGGAATAGATGTTGAATTGACGTCTGTGCACAGTGGATCTTGTGTGATAAAATGTACGAGTTTTACCGAAAAACAAATCAAGCTTTAATAATCATAATCAAGGAACACACTTATGTGGGTTAATGAAGGCTGAAATGTAAGACTTTTGTTACGGGAGCAATACCTCTGGGATTGGAGTGTGTTTGTGTCTGTGTTCATAACTTTACATTGTGTACACAGTCTCTCAGAACAAAAATAAATCCTTGATTTGAACAACCAGACTTTCGTTATTACAGAACTCTGACAATCTGTCTATTGAGCTGAAACAATGTTTCTCCAAAGCTAAGCGAAGGCCTGTGCGGTCCATTTATACAATAAGTCAGGGGAAGGCAACCCTGTTCCTGGAGTGCCACAGGTGCTGCAGGGTTTTGTCCCAACTAGGCACCACACCTGACCAACTGAGCTAATTGATCAGTTCAGTGATTGCTTAAATTCTGCACACCAAGTTTTCCAGGTTGGTTAAATCACTCCAGGACCAGGGTTGCCTACCCCTGCAATAGGTAATCCTAAACGTAATGCACTATCATAATATTAGTACCACAAAGACATCATTGGATGGAAAAGCATACCAATTTGTGTCTGACCCCACTGTGCTTCAAATACGAAAATGCGAGAGCATTTGTGAGAGCTGAAGCAGAAAACAATAAGAGACAATGTGGTCGGAGCTCCAATTGAGCACATCATTGCTTAATTGACTTTGCTTAATGTCTTCGTAACTGTCCATTCCAACCCACCCAAGTTATTTTTAGCTAGCCACTGTGAAGCCAGAATTTGCCAAAAGTGGCCTATGGAAGTTTGAGACTAAGAAAATATCTTAACTTCACTTTATTGTTAAGTTAAACTTCACAATATAATATCTCACTCAAACTTTATTGTTGCAAGTTTGAGACTTCAGGATATTATATTTCACTGCCATTCTCTGTTTTGAGGATCTGTGACAATAAAATTATAGCCATATGAACTACCTGTTCTGTTTGCCCTAAGATACTAGTTTGATGAAGCATTGAATTCACCACACGTCTGTCCTCATTTTGGCCCCTGGGTGCAATTACTCAAAGACACTGTGCTCATTTGATTAGCGCTGTGTTACAGATGGGGCCCTCCTCAATCAACGTGTCCAGAATTATTTATGGAAATTACTTCACGGGCAATTTACAGCAGAGATTTGAATATGGCTGCAAGTCATCACAATTATTTTAGTTTTTGTGATTCATAATCATAAAAATGTTCTAATATCTAATAAAAACATGGAATCTAGTATCATTCAGGCATGTCATGCCTTTGTTGTTTGTTCTAACAAGCGTGAAAAAACAGGGATAATTACCACTCTTAACGTAATAATGATGCATGGTTTGTATATACTTTTAAAAGTGCCATCAATAAACTGTAGAGTCATTCTTTCATATGGAACTTCTAAACAATTACATTTCCATGTTTTCCCAGGAAGCCATTAACCAGGTCTATGTGGCATCCTTTTGGTGCACTACTTTAGACCAGAGCCCTATGGGATGAAGCACTCCAGCTGTAACCACAAGCTTTAGTACAACCACCACAGAGACATCAGCTTTATTACAACCACCACAGAGACATCAGCTTTATTACAACCACCACAGAGACATCAGCTTTAGTACAACCACCACAGAGACATCAGCTTTAGTACAACCACCATAGACAGTGGGGGACTGAAACAATAATTCAGGGAATTTGACTCCATCCCAGGCCACTTTGGGGCGGCAGGTAGCCCAGTGGTTAGAGTGTTGGGCCCGTAACTGAAAGGTTGCTGGATCGAATCCCCAAGCTGACAAGGTAAAAATCTGTCATTCTGCCCCTGAACAAGGCAGTTAACCCACTGTTCCTAGGCCGTCATTGAAAATAAGAATTTGTTCTTAACTGACTTGCCTAGTAAAATAAAGGTAAAAAAAAAAAAAAGAAAAACCACCACAGAGACATCAGCTTTGGTACAACCACTACAGAGACATCAGCTTTATTACAACCACCACAGAGACATCAGCTTTAGTACAACCACCACAGAGATATCAGCTTTAGTACAACCACCATAGACAGTGGGGGACTGAAACAATAATTCAGGGAATTTGACTCCATCCCAGGCCACTCTGTTCACGCAAACCACCAGATCGCTAATTTTGTAGGCTAACCCTATTTGTTGATGTAACGGATACCAAACTAGTTATACATTTGGACACTATGTTCATCTGGGAAGAAAGTTATCCGCATTACAAAATACAAACATTTGGGACTGACCAACAAGTAGTTCAAATGATTATCTTTATATTCAAGCATCAAGCATATCAAAAGTATCAAAAAACTTTCACTTTTCACACACACATTCACTGAACTTGAACATAAGCTACAACAATGTAGGTAAGTATAATACAAAAGTTGAAAAAGCACTCCTCTACAAACAAATGTAGATTACAATGTTCCCTCACTGGTGTCCATTTATCAAACAGCACAAAAATAAACACATCTACAGTCATGGTCAATAGTTTTATCATATCACGTGCAATATTGCAAGTAATTATTGGACCTAACTTACGTAGTCATTCACTCAGGAATGCATATTAGTATCCTGTCAGTTGCACATTTTCTCATTGTTTTTAGTATATCGAATGTGCAATACGTGCAGTTATCTGTAATTCAACCCTGCACACTAAAGACTGTATTTTAAGGGAATTACTATTATTACCCCAAATTATATCATACACACATTTAGCTATTTAAGTTTCTCTTCCTGTCATTTACCTATACAGTTTATGTAACCTTGCAAGTATTCACTTATCTGTAAATATAACTGTATATTTACCTGTACAGCTAATTTAACCAGGCAAAATATTCACTTACCTGTTCATTTGGCCAGTCTGTCTATTAAGTAAACTATTATTACCCTCACTCATATCATATGCATTTTTAGCTACTGAAGTATTTCTCTGCCATCGACCGTATAGTATAGTTAACCATCCAACATCCACCAATGTATAGTGTACATATTCAGCCAACCACCTATACTATGCAATGTCTTTTTATAGCTTTTTTTGCACTCCAGATATCTCGTATTTCTATACTTTTTCATACTGCCGCTCTATGTATCATGTATCGTGTATCTGTCTTTTGTGTACTTTCGTTGTGGCATTTTGCACCTGCCCTGTGTTTTGTTGTAGCTGCTTGACAAATAAATTTCCCCCTCGGGTATCAATAAACTGCCTATCTATCTATCTATCTATCTATCTATCTATCTATCTATCTATCTATCTATCTATCTATCTATCTATCTATCTATCTATCTATCTATCTATCTATCTATCTATCCTTGTACCAGGCACTACAAAAGGCACGCTTTTTCCCACTGAACATTCGACTTGGATACGTTTCAAGGCAAACCTGTGCTGGCTCCTCTTTTCCCAAGATCGTCAGGCTGGGGTAGACAGGTGCAGGTGCTTCTGGGTGGTTGCGTTGCTTTGTGCTAGCATTGCTAGGTTCAGGTTCTTCGCCACTTTGTTGGGCTGTAGGCGGCATTGGGAGTGCGCAAGTATGCTCGTGATCGGGCTAGCAGCATCTACCTGCATTGCATTGCCCTGGCGGTCCTTGTTTTTGGCAGGGCCACTTCCAAGCCATCTTCGGATATCCATTTTAGCTACGGTTAACTACCATAATGAAAGTACCCAGCAGTAGTGATAGTGAATTACTTTTTCCCTCGCAATTTTTTTCACTTGGTGCATTCTGAGATCCAATGAACTTTCAAAGCATGATTAAATAAGGCGGTGCCTGTGACATTGCATAGCAGCGTGCCAATCAGAACACTATTTTAGATTTTAGATAGATAGATAGATAGATACATATTTCGTGATGTCCAGTTCTCTGCAACTCCCCGCCTCTGCCACTGCGTCAACAGAATATTTAATATAGCCTACCATTTGCAATGCCCCTGGGGGGGCACAAATTCTATCTGGGGGGGGCAATGCCCCACTTTGCCTCCCGTGGAGCCGGGCCTGCCGCGCGGGGACACTGCAGCGAGAGAGTGAGAGTCGCGCCTGATGCGTGGATTTTCCGTCAACTCATTCCTGCTTGCTATATTATCGCTGGTCAAGTTGACTATTCACGGCAGACCAAAACGACCCTCAGGCCACCGGGAAATGTCCCAGCCACTGGCTAGTACATAGTTAGTTGAAATGTTACTGATAGTCTGTAGAGCATCTACAGATGGACTAACCAAATAGTCTGTCTAAAAATTGGTTGGCATGTCTTAAATTGCATTATACATTATTTAGTTATTTGGGCTGCCCTTGCTTCCTGAGTTAATAGACCGATTGATAATTAAAATATCTAAATCAGGATGGAGAAAACGCTGTTAAAAGGGTGTTAAAGTTGTTTGTGCGATAATACTTTGTTTGGAACGGTACCCAGCTGCCTCTCAATTACAATTAGCTTAATTGAGGGCCATTTTTTTTAACAAACTGAGGGTCTCAATCACTCCAAAGTGCGGAGATTGAAAGACCCCAACTGTCAATCAACAGTGGCAGGAGACAGCCGATAATTGCCGTCTGCTTTCGCCCAGAAGAGTTGTCCTATTATTATTCCCCTTCATCAGGAATATACTACTTTCAAAGCACTTCCTGGCTCTTTCGATCAGCACACTCTTGTTTTTAAAACCGTGCCTGCCTTCTCCACTCACTTACGCACAAAACTCCCAGAGCTGCGATTGTTAATTGCCTATAAACTTTCAGAGATTTATGCGCAAACGTGTATGCAACTGCACTAGCACCAGAACATTATTTTGAAGCCACTTGAAGCTAAAAATCAGGGAGAACGTTCTAAGGTACAAATGCGGTCTTAAATAGTTTCATACCAGTGACTTTATAATCTCTGTTGCAATCTGCTGTGTACAGTTAGCCATCTAGAAATCAACGATATTGATACGAAAATTACATAAAAACATAAAATCACAGCTGTGATTCAGATCTGAATAAGGATAGTCCTCATTGCACTTTGGCCATTGCAATATGCACAAGTGATTAAAATAACATTAAAAAGGAATAATGACAGTGCTTTGGCTTTACATTATATGTTCATTATGGACTTGAATAATAATGGAGAGTGAAAAAAGTCCTCCTGCAAATCCTAGGCTCACCATAGAGCAGCAAGTATGCTCCAGTCATCATCTAGCTTTAATTAATCAGTGGTATCACTTACAAATGAACGAAGCACAATAGCAATCAATCTGTCTTGATGTTATGACACCACAGATCACAATAGAACAATAAGCAGAACATTACTTCAGCATATTGCTACAGGTGGGCTTGATAACACCACACTGAAAGTAAACAGCAAGCATATCATCACAACATACTGTGAATCCCTTTGTGAATCCTACTGATTTTGATTTTGAATTAAAATAATATGTAGGATAAATATTAAAGTGGACATGGTAGCGTTCCGTCGATCTGATCCATCATAAAGGTGTCTGGAAAGGACGTGTGCATGAAGGTGTCCGTATAAGGACGCCACGTCCATGGAAGTTGTGACTCCGTAGAGGAATAACTTCTGACGGATGCCCTCAAGTGGTGACACCAGAGCCAGAGAGGTTCTGCCTTCCAACACAATCAGCAGTCAATAGGGCTCCTGTATTCTGACTATTAAACGTTCTGGTCCCCCCCCTTGTTCCCTAAACACTAAATCAAGCCCTTCCAAAGGTTTTTCCTCCAGGTGTGAATCAGCTATTCATACTGTAGCACACAAGTGCAAAGTAACTATTACACCTGTAGATGCAGGTGAAATTATGATCTGCAAAATGAATAACTCATTAATAAAAACTGCTCTCAGGTGGCTGCTTTTGAACAGTAAAGGAAGCAGGTGGAGGGCCATTGGTCATACACCAGGGGAAGGAGTCCTTGGAAAAGAAGCCAGACATGAATCATGCAAATGTCTCTTTCATCAAATTGCCACTGAAGAAAGCAGGGGAGCCCCAGGCATGGGACAGCTTGGAGGCTCAGAAGGGCTGGCCCCAGGCCCAATGTCCACAATTCACTCTATATATCTCATCTCTGGAGTTGTCTGGTTAGTCAAAAAATGTTGGGGTGCAGAACTGATAATAATATGGTCACAGTGGGAATTCTTATGTGGGAGTTCACTGATTGTTTGGTATTCATTGTATGGTGGCTGCATTTTGGCACAGGGACTGGGCAACAGACATACAATTACAGATCCAGAATGAACACCATTGATGTGCAGTGCAATGGTCTCCCATGTGTCTCATATTATATGAATGTCTTTTTATGTACTGTACAACTGATTTCTGGGTGACTGTGGGTATTGAGATGTAACTTCACTACAGAAACAAACTGTACAAACATATTTTTCATTTTAGCAACCAATAGAAGAAACTATTGGATAATGCAACAATCGCTGCAAAATATCTACTTAATTCTTATCAAAGCATGATTAGACATGTAAATATACACTGAGTTTACAAATATTGAGTTCACCCCCTTTTTCCCTCAGAACAGCTTCAATTCGTCAGGGCATGGACTCTACAAGGTGTCGAAAGTGTTCCACAGGGATGCTGGCTCAGGTTCACTCCAATGCTTCCCACTGTTATGTCAAGTTGGCTGGATGTCCTTTGGGAGGTGGACCATTCTTGATACACACAGGAAACTGTTGAGCGTGAAAAACCCAGCAACGCTGCAGTTCTTGACACACTCAAACCGGTGCACCTGGCACCTACTACCATACCCCGTTCAAAGGCACTTAAATATTTTGTCTTGCCCATTAACCCTCTGAATGGCACACATACACAATCCATGTCTCAATTGTCTCAAGGCTTAAACATCCTTCTTTAACCTGACTCCTCCCCTTCAGCTACACTGATTGAAGTGGATTTAGCAAATTCCATTAATAAGGGATCGTACAGTAGCTTTCACCTGGATTCACCTGGTCAGTCTATGTCATGGAAAGAGCAATAATGTTTTGAATACTCAGTGTATGTTATCTGAAATAAAAAAAATATATACATATATGCCCAGCTTCTTTCCAAAGTACAATCCACATTAGTACAAAAAAAGCTGATTTACCAGCATTTGATTTTAGTATCATTTTGTTTTGGGAATTTTTAAGTAAATATAGATTTTGTCATATAAATGTATGTAGTAAAAACGACAGGGGCAGTACACCAACATTTGAAATATACTTCATGTTATTGACAAAAAGGAATTGATCCATTGATTCTGAGAGACAATGACAAACAATGTGGCTTTGTTTTCTTTATTTACTTAAACCCACAGCCAGCAATAGCATCGCTGCTAGTGAAACAGTTGAAGTGCTAGGGCCTATTGCATGACCAAATCCTCAAAGTCACTTCAAACCAAATGTTATAGCAACCAAAATCCCAAAACAAGTTGCACATATAGAATACTGGAGGGTATTATAGGAATGTAGGTATTCATATAGCATTTTCCATAGAATAAATATTTTTCGTAGGAATACACATCATTATAAAACGGGTTGTTTGGATGCTGGATGCTGATTGGTTGATAGCAGGGAGTTATATCACCACGATCCCCATATTCTCCGGCTAATGCCTGTTAACAGTTCCATTAGATTTATCAATGCACATCTACTGTCCCACAGCCCAGCCAGTCAATTTAGAAATGCAATCTCCCCTGGAAATATTTCCCCATTCTAATATGCTAGCATTTGGTTTGCAATAGTTTGGATATTTCTTAAATACAGCACTATGTGTACATTCAGAGGGTAGCTGGTTAATGAATTACAGTTATACCAAGTATTTATACCGCTGACAGACTTTTTGAGATGTTTTGACTCCAACTTAGCATATATATAAGGTAATTTAAACATTTTAAAGAATTGAATAAACCACCTTTGGGTTATGAGATCAATAATATTCCTCTTGGGTCTCCAGTCGGTAGTTTGACCCCAGTCGGTAGTCTGAGGGTTACCAAGACGATAAGATTGCTCCAGAGCTCCACTCAGGGCTCAGCACCTCTACATTGATTACTGTGACTCCTCAGTTCAAGAGGTCCATGTAACTATTTAGAGTCTAGACATAATGCCAGCACGCACTGCAAACTAAACCTGCAAATGTTTAAGTAAAACCATGGGTAAGTGTTATTCTTCTCAGGGATGTAGTACTCAGTGCTGTTTGACCCTGGTTGAATCATTAGAATTGCAATAAGTGATGACAAAAACTTTAATTCAAGCATAGCCTGCTGTGGTAAGGTGGTCAGTGCGTTGGCTAAACCAGCAGAAAAAAAATGAAAAAACTTCAGAAATGTCCATGGAAACAAATCTAATTTAATTCAGGGTGCCACTAATTCCAAAAAATGCAACACGGTCCAAACAAAATGTCCTTTGTAAGTCCAAGTTTAACTCAAATTCAGCAGGAAAACATACTAACAAAAATAATTTGTTCAGAGTACAACTCATCACAAAACAAAACAAAAAAAAATAAGTTCCACAGTTGGCTACTGATCCAACCAAACAGCCCCTTTTCTTTCTCCCTTTCCAAACATTGAATCTGTTCTTTTATAGTTTTAATCTCCTCCTTCATTTTCAAACTGACCAATCATAACTCTTCATTAGTTAATTACTATACAGTTCATAGTTCACAGAGCATTGGCAAGCTCCCCAACCATACATTGATAATCTTCAACCAGTTACATTACCATTAGTACACCTTCAAACAAACATTCATGAGTTTTAAGTCTAAAACTCTTAATAGCCCAACTCCTCCCCTTCAGGATGTCATATAGTCGGTTTCCTGTTCGCGGCCCCTCCTACTAGGCATTTCCAGGAACCGGTAAGACAAAGAGACATGCATATTAATATTAAAACATTGTTGGTTCAACTTCACCTTGTATGTTTCACTTTGATTACAGTCACCATGGAATGTGCACCTTTCATGTGACTGCCACCAGAGTAAAATAAACACCAACTAAAGATCTCACAAAACTGTTTAGTGTGGATCTTTAGTTTGCCACATGTGTGCCTCATCACATTTTCTCCCCTTCACCCCCTCTGGATGGTCTAAATTAGGCAAGCGGGATAAATAGTCAGCGATAAGGTTTTTCTTACCCGGACAGTGCTCGATTGAAAAGACATAAGGCTGCAGAGTCAGACACCAGCGCAGTATCCTTGAGTTACTGTTCTGCATGGTTTGCATCCATTTCAGCGCTCGATGATCAGTTCTTAATGTGAATTCACGCCCAAGCAAGTAGTACCGCAGGGAGTCCACAGCCCACTTAATGGCAAGACCTTCCTTCTCAACGGTTGAGTATTTCCGCTCTCTTTCAAAGAGTTTTCTGCTCAGAAATAGCACTGGTCTCTCATCACGAGCCTCTCCCTGGATTAGTACTGCTCCCAAGCCCACATCAGAAGCGTCCACCTGTACAATAAATCTCTCAGAGAAATTAGGGCTCTGCAAGACTGGTTCATGACATAGCAAGTCTTTCAGTGATTTGAAGGCTTCTTCACACTCATTCGTCCAACAAACTTTAGCCGGACTCTTCTTGGTCAGATCAGTCAGAGGTGTAGCCAGTGATGCAAAGTGGGGAATAAACCTGCGGTACCAGCCAATTAACCCCAGAAAAGACCTCACCTGTTTTTTAGTTTGTGGGCGAGTGATGTTTTGGATAGCCTGAAGCTTTTCCACTTGTGGTCTGATCTGTCCATGTCCCAGTAAATAGCCCAAATACTTCACTTCCGTCTGAGCCCATGAACATTTTGTGGTGTTGATCGTGAGCCCAGCTCCCTGAAGCCTCTTCAGAATCTCTGCAAGATGCCGCAGATGTTCTTGCCAAGACCCACTATATATCACCACATCATCGAGGTATGCGGCTGCATACTGCTCACATCCCGTAAGTACCCGGTCCATCAATCTTTGGAACGTGGCCGGTGCTCCATGTAACCCAAAGGGCATAACCGTATATTGATATAACCCTGTGGGAGATCGAAAGGCAGTATAGGGCTTGCAAGACGGATCAAGGGGCACTTGCCAATATCCTTTACACAGATCTAATGTAGTCATATAGGATGCTTTACCCAGTCTCTCGATCAACTCGTCAATACGAGGCATTGGATAAGAATCAAAACATGATACACTGTTTAGTTTTCTGAAGTCGGCGCAGAACCGGATTCCTCCGTCCTTTTTAGGGACAAGTAGTATGGGACTTGACCACTCACTGTTGGACGGTTCTATAATCCCCATTTCAAGCATGGCCTCGGTCTCACTCTTTAACCGTTCTACCATCTTCTCTGGGACTCGATAGGGTTTTTGCCGAACAGGAGTAGTGTCTTTCAAGATGATATTGTGTGTGAGGATCTCAGTACGGCCCGGTCTTTCCTGGAAAAGAGAGGGAAAAGCTTGAAGTACCTCGGTTAGTTGCTGTTGTTGAGGGTCATTCAAATGTACAGACCATCCTGGAGCCTTTTTCGGTGATCGAACTGGTTCCATATCGGTTTCATCCTCTTCCTCCTCTATGGCCCTCACCATCATAGCTTGTTCTTTAACATCTGTAGGACCATTGAGATCAGACATCCTCTCCTTGAATTCCCTCAGAAGATTAACATGTAGGATCTGCTTAGGCTTCTTCCTTTCGGGACACAAGATCTCATAGGTTACTGGGCCCAGTTTTCGTGTCACGACATACGGACCCTGCCACTTAGCCAACAATTTACTGGTACCTGATGGAAGCAGTACCAGAACTTTCTGTCCCGGTTTCAAGTCCCTTTCCCTGGCATGTGCGTCGTACCATACCTTTTGCCTTTGCTGTGCAGCAGATAAATTCTCTTTAGCCAGAGTCCTAAAGTTCTCCAACTTGTCCCTCATCTGCAATATATATGAGGCGATACTGCACTGGGCTGGTTCCTCGGCTGTCCATCCCTCTTTGAGCATGTCCAGGGGGCCACGAACTTGCCTGCCAAACAGAAGTTCAAAAGGGGAGAAACCGGTTGAGCATTGAGGAACCTCTCTATAGGCAAAGAGTAGGAAAGGAAGCCATTTATCCCAATCCCTCCCTGACTCATCAACAAACTTCTTAAGCATGTTTTTCAATGTACCATTGAACCGTTCTACCAAACCATCTGTTTGAGGGTGAAATGGTGTAGTTCGGATTCCCTTAATGCCTAGTTGTTTGTACAGTAGCTTCATCAGTTTAGCCATAAAATTTGTTCCCTGATCAGTGATAATTTCAGAAGGAACTCCCACCCTTGAAATCAGATCAATCAAACATCTCACAATGTGTTTAACTTGGATTGAACGCAAGGGGTACACCTCCGGATATCTAGTAGCATAATCACAGATCACCAACGCAAATTGGTGACCCGCACTACTCTTCACCAATGGACCTATTATATCCATCCCTATACGATCAAATGGAGTTCCAATAATAGGCAGAGGTTGCAGATAACTTCTATCAGCCTTTCGAATCGGTGCTACCCTTTGACATTCAGAACAGGTTTTACAGTATTCTTGCACATCTTGATACATTCTTGGCCAATAAAATCGTTGACTAACCCGTTCGTATGTTTTCTGTTGGCCTAAATGCCCTGACCAAGGGATGGTATGCCCCAGATGTAAAATCATCTGATGCAGGGCTTTGGGTAGTACTAGTCTAGGGATCTCTATGTCGGCCAGGTACAAAAGGTCGTTCTTTAAAATGTACCGGTCCCCCCCCAACTTTGTTACACCCACAGGGTTGCCATCTACCTCACACACTTTTTGAAACAGGGGTTGTAGACCAACGTCTGCTTTTTGTAACTCCCTAAAATTTTCAGGGACCTGCCAACGGTCGTTAATCCACTCAGATCCTGGGTGGTCAGTAAAACTGGGTAAGCTCCCTTGTATCTTATCCTTCCCCCTATGCTTTTCTTGCCTTCTCTGTCTTCTACTTTTCTTTTCTTTCCCCACAGTAGAGAACAAATCATCATCAGCATTAGGGAGGGGTTGTAAACCCTTGGTCTGGGACCGTGTAACCACTGCACACATTTTGGATGCCAAACCAACCAAATCCGCTAAACAAGGAAAATCTTCCCCAATCACCACATCATATGCTAGTTTCTCAACCACCCCCACCCTTAACAGGTATGCCTGTTCTTCTATCACTACAGAGACATCAGCAGTAGGATAGATTCTTTCATCCCCATGTACACATCCCAAACATACTGTATCTTCGTAGTTCAACATCTCACAATTCAACAAGTCAGATTTCACCAAAGTTTGCGTACTACCTGTATCAACCAAGGCCTGAACGGGTTGACCATTAAGGGTTACCGTTATAAGGTGGCTATGTTTCTCTGTAGGTTTTACTGCTTCACCAAAGCACTCATTCCTGGGAACATAACACATGTTAGTCATTTTGGGCTTTCTTAAGGGACAAAGAGAAGCCTTATGTCCTGGTTGTTGACAATAGAAACAAATCAACGTTACATTAGAATGTTTCCCCGACAGTCCCACAGTCTTAACAATAGGTTCCTCCACTTTTCCCTTCCCCACAGTCACAGTACCTTTGGTGGTTCGTGGTATTTCTCGATGAGCAGCCATGTACCTTTCAGCCAGCCTTGCAGCTTCCTCGCCAGTCTGTGGTTGGTTTTCTTTGACCCATACTCTCACGTCGGGATGCAACACTCGCAAATACTGTTCCATGATGATGGTTTCTCCCACCTGTTCCTTGCTCTTCGTTTCTGGTCGCATCCACCTCTTATACAAGCCCTTGATGCGATTGTAAGTCTCCCTCACACTCTCTCCAGTTGGTATCATAAGATTCCGGAAACGCAGTCGATATGTCTCCTCCGTCACGTTATATTTGGACAGGACCGCAGCCTTGATGTCATCATAGGAACCGGAGCGTAGTTCGTCCATGCCCGCATAGGCCTCCAAAGCTTTGCCTGTCAACAAAGTTACTACCCGTACTGCCCATTCATCGATTTGCCATCCCCATGTTCTAGCAATGCGTTCGAACCGCACAAAAAAACTCTCCACATCCTCACCCTCTACGAAATCAGGAATTCGAGGTTCAGGATGGCGCCTAAAAGATGGTACTGGTGGAAGTGACATAGCCGGCACATGGTCTGCAGGTTGAGCTTGAGGTGGTTCTGGACACAATGCTCTTCCTCCTGATGCCTGCGGAGGTGTTCTGGGTGTAGGTAAGGGGTAGTGAGTATGTTGACTTAACTGTTCGATTGATTCCCAGCCTGTCTTAGGTTTCTGAAAAATAGCAGCCTTCAACCCAGTCAATTCTTCAAACAGTATTTTTTCATTCCTTTGTTGTTGCTGCATAAAGTTCCTAATTTCCCAAAAAAATTCTTGACCCACCACAATACTCTCTGCATCATCTCGGGGTGTACTGACTTTACTGGTCTTGTGTCTCACCACAGGTTCAGTCTTAGGATATTGAACATTCCCCACCTGAAACAAGTCCGTCACAGCTTCCTCAGGTGCTCCAGCTACCAACTCCAAATCACCCAGCTGATCTTCAACAGTGTCCTCCTCCCCTTCAGAAAACATGATTGGGTGAGCTCGGGTAATCCTTTGAGGACCTCCATGTTCTCTAGTCGTCATCTTGAGGTTTTGGCATTTCCCTCTTCTACTGCTAGTTACTCCACAAAGACTTCAATCCCACTTCTGACACCATTTGTGGTAAGGTGGTCAGTGCGTTGGCTAAACCAGCAGAAAAAAAATGAAAAAACTTCAGAAATGTCCATGGAAACAAATCTCATTTAATTCAGGGTGCCACTAATTCCAAAAAATGCAACACGGTCCAAACAAAATGTCCTTTGTAAGTCCAAGTTTAACTCAAATTCAGCAGGAAAACATACTAACAAAAATAATTTGTTCAGAGTACAACTCATCACAAAACAAAACAAAAAAAAATAAGTTCCACAGTTGGCTACTGATCCAACCAAACAGCCCCTTTTCTTTCTCCCTTTCCAAACATTGAATCTGTTCTTTTATAGTTTTAATCTCCTCCTTCATTTTCAAACTGACCAATCATAACTCTTCATTAGTTAATTACTATACAGTTCATAGTTCACAGAGCATTGGCAAGCTCCCCAACCATACATTGATAATCTTCAACCAGTTACATTACCATTAGTACACCTTCAAACAAACATTCATGAGTTTTAAGTCTAAAACTCTTAATAGCCCAACTCCTCCCCTTCAGGATGTCATATAGTCGGTTTCCTGTTCGCGGCCCCTCCTACTAGGCATTTCCAGGAACCGGTAAGACAAAGAGACATGCATATTAATATTAAAACATTGTTGGTTCAACTTCACCTTGTATGTTTCACTTTGATTACAGTCACCATGGAATGTGCACCTTTCATGTGACTGCCACCAGAGTAAAATAAACACCAACTAAAGATCTCACAAAACTGTTTAGTGTGGATCTTTAGTTTGCCACATGTGTGCCTCATCACAAACTTTTCAACAGTTTTTAGCCTTTTATTTGTTAGAGTAAGGGCCAGCTCTCTCACATACACACACATACAGACATACACACACACCGACATATCTATACATATGGCAAAGCAGACATATGTCATTGTTCGTTTTCAGCACTCCTCTGGCAGACAGCGCCTAAGTGTAGGACTGCAGAAATGAGGCAATTGTCATAGTGTCTTTCTCTCTTCTTATTTCCGGTTCTTCATCTGAAAACATTGTGATACTTACTGTGTGTCTGTCTACTGAGACCACTGACAGGTCAGAGCAGATGAAGGAGAGGAGACAGTAGAGGACTGTAGATAATTGACATGCAATGCTACATAGCTGTGGGCATGCAAGCAAAGAAGTCGCCATTTCAGCACTACTCTCTACTCAGTTATATTGCGCTCAGGTCTGTGTGTGTGTGTGTGTGTGTGTGTGTGTGTGTGTGTGTGTGTGTGTGTGTGTGTGTGTGTGTGTGTGTGTGTGTGTGTGTGTGTGTGTGTGTGTGTGTGTGTGTGTGTGTGTGCGTGCGTGTGTCACTGTTCCATTTCAGCACCGGTTCCGTGGACAGCGCCAGTGCATAGGCTACATGGGTTATAGCGCCGGGCTAGCTTACTGCAGCCATTCTCGGGAATATAACGATAATGAAACTCACACAGTAAATCTGACAACACCAGTCCCTCATTACTGAATACTGATTGGTAGACATATCTATCACCCAAACGTGCCCTACAGTATGTGGAAACTTTGCTATCGCTGTCATTAGTTGTCCCATTTCCTCGTGCATCGAGTTTGCACAATGGTCATGGATCCTAAAACTGACACGAGTTGACTACCAACGTTTGACTAGTAGCCTACCAGCTCTGTGAAGAGAGCCATTTGGGGTCTTTATTGACTTGGCGCTATTAATTTGATGGTTGCTATGGAATGATGAGGGTGTGAAAAGAGAATGAAAGAGGGAGGGCGGAGAGAAAGTTCCTGGAAGACAAGACTCTCCGGTTCAGCGTCCCCCAACAGAGATGAGTGTACCACATAGGCTACACACACACACACAAACACACACACATCTGACTGATTATCAGACACAACAGAACCGCTCTTAGCTGTAGTGCAGCGCTGATTACGCATACGGGACTCTCTCTCCTCCTCGACCCCCCCTTCCATCTCACAGTGTGACAAGGAAAGAGAGAGACTGAACCGAGGCACGAGCGATACCCCCCTATTTTTCTCTGCACGGAACCCGCGGTACGGGAGCGCGCGTGTCACAGTGACAGCTCCAACAACGAAAGAGACGAGCCAGATCGTCGGGAGAACGAGGTCTGTGGCTCTGTTGAACACTAGGTGCTGCAACAGCAAACGCCAAAAACTCACGCGGACACAGCTTCTGCTACGCCTGTGTCTGTCTGTGTCTGCATGCACTAGAGAGAACTATCAACTCGGTGACTGGATTTAAAGTTATATATCCACGAACTAAACCGTCTGGAATCTATCAGGGAAATAACGTTTTTTTTCTTCCAAGAGAGACTCCAGGGGTGCAAGGCACCTGTCATCTGCATCTAACTCTGCTCGGTAAATCTGCTCGAGTCGTTCTCAGTGCCATCAGATACCACCACACTAAACACCCACGCCTCTCCCCGGAACTGAAAGGGGAGAGGAAGGAGAGAGGGGTAGTCGAGAGAGGGGAAAGGGAATAAGGAAAGAGAGGAGTGGATATATTATCCTCTGTCAGGATAGAGAGAGAGAGAATAACTATTCTGTACCAGGAGCTAGATTTCTAGAACATTGGCATGGCAAACACGGGCATCAACAGGCTACAAATCCTACCGCCCTGACTATTTAACGGACCCTCTGTGCATTACTCATGCTTCTTTCTGTAAGCAGCCTGAAGGATTAATTTAATAATAAAGAAGAAACACTTTTTATTGAAGTTCCATTTTTCCGGAGGAGTAGCTGAATATCCTCGCCTCCCCTCCCCTAGGTCGGACCCGGACTGAAAGGAGGGACACTTGGCTCTGCTTCAACTAGTGAAGAGTCTGGTAAACCTGACAGACCGAAGTCCGCACACACGCAAGACACCTGTGCATGGGGGAGCGCGGCCCCACGAGGCCGAATGTCGTGCAGCACGTGCTACTACCTGGTCATCAGCTCCACACACCTGAGCAACGGCCACTTCCGGGGTGTGAAGGGAGTCTTCCGGGGACCGCTCTGTCCCACAGCCTCCAGCCAATCACTGGTAATGTACCTGTGTGTGTGTGTGAGTGTGTGTGTGTGTGTGTGTGTGTGTGTGTGTGTGTGTGTGTGTGTGTGTGTGTGTGTGTGTGTGTGTGTGTGTGTGTTTTGTGTGTGTGTGTGTGTGTGTGTTTATGTGTAAAATGCCAAGCCTGCTAAGAGACTTTGGTACTCAGGTGGAATCGTATTTCTCTACAGATGGTGGTGTGGCAGAGTATCCTAAGGGACCAGTCGAACTTTTAATTTGATTTGACCTCGTTTTTTTCTGGAGTTCCCTGTGGTTTATCACAACAACAAGCACAATAATATATGGGTTTCTTGCAGTCTCTGTCCGTAGAAGAGAGTCTAGAAAAGTTCAATGGAATTTTGTAGTTGAAAAGTTCCTCAATGCAGAAATAAGTATATGGATTGGTGTTGGAGGAGTTGCTACAGAATGGGGAGATAACAGTCCATGTGGATGGCTCAGTCCATGTGGATGGCTGGACTATCTGTATGTCTACGAGTTGTTATCCTTTTTTTTTTCGAGAGATATGTTTATGCTAGGCTTGCCTGTCATGATCATATAAATTTGATTAGTAAAATAATATTTCACTATGTAAATTTCTTGCGTATATCACTGCAGTTTACAGTGATATACGCAATTATTGAGACAATAATTGTGTACTCAATTGATAACAATAATATTTTCCTCATTGCACTGTGTTGTTGTAGCCAAGGTAGAATAATGTTATTGTCTAAAAACGTAGGCCTTATCAATAGTGGAGCTTTACGTGCCCGACTGCTGCAGAGCACAGCCTGGAGGAAAGTTCAGATCTGCCAATTCAGAATAAATAAAACAATCTGGCACTTTGACAGGTAAATATTTATATCCCTAATATTTAGCTAATGAGTGGCCTAACATCTAGCTAATATTTAGCTTCTCCGGCTACACAACTCTAGCCTCTCTCTTCCAGCTATTCCCGTACGCAATAGACTATAAGCTACGGACGCAAGACTCTCCTCTTCTCGTAAAATCTGAGGAAAAGCTGTAGGCTACCAAATCTATAGGTTTATTTTTAATACTAGGCCTAATAAGCTTTTCGTGGAGAGAAGCAGGCTTGCTCTTACTAATTGCTAAAATGTAAAATTGGCCTAGGCCAAATGAACTGTCTGGGAAAGTTGCGGAGAGAATGCATCACTGGCCAGTGATGATAATATTGTTGCACTGATGTATTAAATGGTTGCACGGGACAGACAGTGATGAGCACAGTGAAAAAGAATATCCAAACAAATTGACATACATTAGAAAAATGGAAATCACTTGCAAACCACTTGAGCAACGAGGCAAGCAATGACAGGATGTAAAAGATACGAAGGCTAAACAGCCATTGTGGTTGAATATCTACATTTAATTTCAATATTATATTTTTCATTAGGCTACATGTAGCCTACAATGAAGTAGTATTAGCAGTTGTTACTATGACAATGAACACACCCTGAAGCGGTGTTACCTATGGTCTATGTTACTACCTTAATAACAGGCCTATACAGCATGCAGTAGGATGCTTTGACCAGTCGATTGACAGGTGTAGGCGACTGTAGAACGATCAACTTTCCTCTAGTGTGGGTGCTCGCCAATGTTTTATAGTTATGTATAATTTATTGTTGTGGACCGTTGTTTTTATAGCTCAGTGGCGTGGACGGCCCTTAACCCTTAAATTGGTAAATGCCGCCCTCTAGCAGATAACATGAATATGTAATGAGTACAGCAGTGGTTCTCAACCATGGATTGATTAAATAGATAATAATAACGTTCACACCCTAACCTTTCAGGTAGTTAACTTTCCTTAGTGCCAATTTAGCCTGGGTCTCTGGATAAGACTGGCCTCTCAGTGCCCAGACTCTACCGCCTTCTCTCCATCTCTGTGTGTGTGTGTGTGTGTGTGTGTGTGTGTGTGTGTGTGTGTGTGTGTGTGTGTGTGTGTGTGTGTGTGTGTGTGTGTGTGTGTGTGTGTGTGTGTGTGTGTGTGTGTAAGTGTGATATTTGGGCTCCAAGAGTCTCCTGTAATTCACACATTATTTATGATTTCTTAACGTGAGATGAGAAGAACTGGCAGAGATGATGGAGGAGAGGAGCAGCTGCTGTGTGAGCGTGTGTTTGCTGTCCCTATTACCAGGCTGTCATGTTCAGTCTGATAAGACGGTGTCATGAGAGAACAGAACCACTGTCTTCTACAGCAGGGTTTCCCAAACTCGGTCCTGCATGTTTTGGGTCCTGCCCTAGCACTACACAGCTGATTAAAATAATCGAAGCTTGATGATGAGTTGGTTATTTGAGTTATTTGAATTATTTTAATTATGTGTGTGTGTGTGTGTGTGTGTGTGTGTGTGTGTGTGTGTGTGTGTGTGTGTGTGTGTGTGTGTGTGTGTGTGTGTGTGTGTGTGTGTGCGTGCGTGCGTCTGTGTGAGGTTGAAGTTTAGTTAACAAACTATGCAGTGCGTGGAGTCTTGTCATTCTTGAACAAGTCTTTAACAAAGTCTTTAACAGTTGAACCAACTTGTGAAGTGGAGTCCTGAGGCCATATCTAAGTTGTGTTTCCATATGTACATTATTATCATCGTTAGTACAGAGCTCCTGTAGCATCATCACTGGTGAGTCATTGTTACAACCTTCATTACCACTACAAAGCTTACTTTCCTATAGTCATCTGATGTCTGAGGGTTTAAGAGCAGTGGGGGATGAGGGGGAGTGAAGAGAAAGGAAGTAAAGACAGTAGGAGAAAGAAGAGGAGGAATTAGAGAGAGAGAGGAATTTCTCTATACCCCTCAAGGCAAGGGACTCCTTACCCCTGCAGCTCCTCTCTCTCTCTCTCTCTCTCTCTCTCTCTCTCTCTCTCTCTCTCTCTCTCTCTCTCTCTCTCTCTCTCTCTGTCTCTCTCTCTCTCTCTCTCTCTCTCTCTCTCTCTCTCTCTCTCTCTCTCTCTCTCTCTCTCTCTCTCTCTCTGGAGAGGTTTGTCAGCACAACGCAGTACCCATTTTGTTCATTGCCTTAAAGTGGTCTGATATGGTTATATCGACTGCTTTTCAGCATTTAGACTGTTTATTTGACCCTTATTTTATCAGGTAAGTTGACTGAGAATGCATTCTCATTTACAGCAATGACCTGGGGAATAGTTACAGGGGAGAGGAGGGGGGATGAATGAGCCAATTGGAACCGGTGAACTATTGGATTACTATAGCAGCACACCACTATATTGGCTGCCGTCACTTATATGGCAAGGGTTTGATATTGACTTGCCTATAGCCAGTTAGTTACCAGTGGTCCAAAAAGTGCTGTAGGATGGAATTAGTGGTGATCAGTAGAACACTTTGTGGTGGTCAGCACTGAGCCAGTCTAACACTGATGTGGTGGAGCAGGGTCAAACACACACACACTGTCCATCAGGCCCAATCAAAAGCATTTCAGACTGGCACCCCTTAGCACGTATTGTGCTGAATACCAAACTGCCACTGCTAAACTTTCAGAAACAAACAGTCACAGTTCTGCTGTTTCAGCCTATTGCTGTTATGCAGAAAATGTGTGTGTGTGTGTGTGTGTGCTATATCGATATTGGTGTTTCATCTGATGTCTACAGTAGCAGTAAAATATACCTGTACATCAAAGCAGACTTGTGGAATAGATACTGTAACTATGCATGACACACACACGCACACAGACAAGAGCGCACAAATACACACCCCTCTGATCCATGTGTATAAACAGCGCTCTAAAGAGACGTTACAGAGTAACAAAACACTGCCCTCTTCAGCTGTCAATCACACTACTGCAGAGAAAGGGGTAGGGACAGCAAAAGAACTGTGTGTGCGTGTGTGTGTATGTGTGTGTGTGTATGTATGTTTGTGTGTGTGTGTGTGTGTGTATGTGTGTGTGTGTGTGTGTGTGTGTGTGTGTGTGTGTGTGTGTGTGTGTGTGTGTGTGTGTGTGTGTGTGTGTGTGTGTGTGTGTGTGTGTGTGTGTGTGTGTGTGTGTGTGTGTGTGTGTGTATGTATGTGTGAATGTGTGTGTATGTGTGTGGGTGGGTGTGTGTGTGTGTGTGGGTGGGTGTGTGTGTGTGTGTGTATGTGTGTGGGTGGGTGTGTGTGTGTGTGTGTGTGTGTGTGTGTGTGTGTGTGTGTGTGTGTGTGTGTGTGTGTGTGTGTGTGTGTGTGTGTGTGTGTATGTGTGTGTGAATGTGTGTGTATGTGTGTGGGTGGGTGTGTGTGTGTGTGTGGGTGGGTGTGTGAGAAAGAGGTATGAATGTGTGATTCTCTGACTCATTACAGATAATTACATTTTACAGAGTTTGACGTTCAGTTCAGTCATTGTTAATATTTGATTTGCGCAGACTAATGAATTCATTACGGTTTTAATTGCATCGCCTTTGGTTGATACATGCAAGTGTAATGTCAACACTGAGCCCCTGCAACAGGACCACACAGGCAAGCAGGCATGCACGCATGCATACATACACACACACACACACACACACACACACACACACACACACACACACACACACACACACACACACACACACACACACACACACACACACACACACACACACACACACACACACACACACACACACACACACACACACACACACACACACACACACACACACACACCCACACACACACACACACACACACACACACACACACACCCACACACACATACACACAGGGAGAAAAAGACAGTCTGGGCACTGAAAGCTAAAGTCAGACTAAAGGACAGTCTGATCCAGGCTACTCTAGTGATTGAGTGCCTATATGGAGTTGTAGTGATGAAGTCCTGAACACACACACACACTAACTCTCTCTCAGGTTGCCCACCTCTCTCCCTGTGGATTTGAGGCAGCTGTTTGCCTTTATGGTCATTACTGATCTGCGTGTTTGATCATTATTAACACACACACCCAAGTGATTGGAGAATTTGATAATTACTAACCATCTGGAGCACCATTCTAGCTAATCACCTAGAAAGAGAGAGAGAGAGAAAGAGAGAGAGATGTGTAGAGGGAGGGAGAGATCTTAAAGGGAAATGTCACCGCTGGGGTGTTTTTCCAGTCTCCCTACATAATTATGAGTGATGAGAGAGTGTTTCAGACATAATTATACACTATAGCTGTATTTTTTAATTTTCTCCCCGGAAGACGTCATTGGTTGATTGAGCCTGCTGCCTGAGTCATGTTTTGTACAATGTTTGTGGACTTTCTGTTTCACCGATTGCACAATCACGCTAGCAGTGAGTAGATATGGTTGTCCTTGTTCAATAGGGCCATTGGGTCTAAAAAATGTTTTTTTTTTAGACATTGCTAGGTTGACTAATTTTCCCTGTTTTTTTATAGATTACAGCCAACGGGAGTCCTACTTTCTTGTTCCCACCCTCAAAGGCTTTTCAAAATGGGTGGTACTAGTTTGCAGGTTCACAGGATGTTACCATGCACTGTCTATCCGAGATTGCTAAGTAATTAGCTACCATGGCTGCTTCTGATGATTCCTTTTTCCAAGAAGAGCTGGATGATGATTTTTTTGTTGTTATTTTACATAGGATCATACAGCCCTATTTATTTGAGCCAGAATACATTGAAGAGGAGTTGAGACAGCAAGAAAAAAGAATTTGCGATACCAGCAAGTAGTGGCGGCAGCCTAAACCAGCTGGACCAGGACTCGGGAGGGCAAATAAAAAACAAGTAAGTTGATTTAATGTCGGTAGCTAGCTACTGTAACAGTAACGGCTCTCTTTTTACGCGAGGCAATGTTGTTCAGTACAATACAGTTTAGTGATATATTCATGCTAGTACCACTACAAGCCAAGCTAGCCAAGTTAACTAGCTAGCTACAGTTGAAGTCAGACGTTTACATACACCTTAGCCAAATATATTTAAAACTCAGTTCTGCCCACAAATTTTCTATAGGATTGAGGTCAGGGCTTTGTGATGGCAACTCCAATACCTTGACTTTGTTGTCCTTAAGCCATTTTGCCACAACTTTGGAAGTATGCTTGGGGTCATTGTCCATTTGGAAGACCCATTTGCGACCAAGCTGTAACTTCCTGACTGATGTCTTGAGATGTTGCTTCAATATATCCACATCATTTTCCTTCCTCATGATGCCATCTATTTTGTGAAGTGCACCAGACCCTCCTGCAGCAAAGCACCCCCACAACATGATGCTGCCACCCCGTGCTTCACGGTTGGGATGGTGTTCTTCAGCTTGCAAGCCTCCCCCTTTTTCCTCCAAACATAACGATGCTCATTATGGCCAAACAGTTCTATTTTTGTTTCATCAGACCAGAGGACATTTCTCCAAAAAGTACAATCTTTGTCCCCATGTGGTGCAGTTGCAAACCGTAGTCTCGCTTTTTTATGGCAGGTTTGGAGCAGTGGCTTCTTCCTTGCTGAGCGGCCTTTCAGGTTACATCGATATAGGACTCGTTTTACTGTGGATATAGATACTTTTGTACCTGTTTCCTCCAGCATCTTCACAAGGTCCTTTGCTGTTGTTCTGGGATTGATTTGCACTTTTTGCACCAAAGTATGTTCTTCTCTATGAGACAGAACGCGTCTCCTTCCGGAGTGGTATGCCTGCTGCGTGGTCCCATGGTGTTTATACTTGCGTACTATTGTTTGTACAAATGAACGTAGTACCTTCAGGCATTTGGAAATTTCTCCCAAGGATGAACCAGACTCCACAGGTCTACAATTTTTTTTCGGAGGTCTTGGTTTTCCCATGATGTCGAGGAAAGAAGCACTGAGTTTGAAGTTAGGCCTTGAAATACATCCACAGGTACACCTCCAATTGACTCAAATTATGTCAATTAGCCTATAAGAAGCTTCTAAAGCCATGAATTTTCCAAGCTGTTTAAAGGCACAGTCAACGTAGTGTATGTAAACTTCTGACCCACTGGAATTGTGATACAGTGAATTATAAGTGATCTAATCTGTTTGTAAACAAATGTTGGAAGAATTACTCGTGTCATGCACAAAGTAGATGTCCTAACCGACTTGCCAAAACTATAGTTTGTTAAAATGAAATCTGTGGAGTGGTTGAAAAATGTGTTTTAATGATTTCAACCTAAGTGTATGTAAACTTCCAACTTCAACTGTACCTAAAATGTAATATAGTCTAGTGTTATAGCTAGCTAGCTAACTAGCCTGCACAAAAATTGCCTATGCTTGTCTAATCGCGTTTTTGTCTTCCTCTCACAGACAATACCGCTTGAATACAAAAAAGTTGATGACTCTCAAGAGGAGATGTGAAAGGTCCCATAACAACAATCTCCCCTTGTATTAAAGTGACTCCGAACACCTCACTGCACCACCCAAGCACACCATATGTAAGTATTCCCTTGCATATGGTGTAGTATTTATTATAAGCTTTAGTAGTACATTTTTCTTCTACTGTATATGTCATAAATTGCCATAACTGTTCCTGAATACTGCTGTGTAAACTCACCTCGAGAAAAATAAACTTTGTTTTGAATACAAGCCATGTCTACTTATTTGCTATATTGACAGACTAATCTACTGTTTTATTGTAGCATGTTTACTTTCCAACAAATTAAAGTTTAAATGATACACTAACTCCCTACATAATTTGTTTTAGCAGTAAGCTTGAAGCTAGTTTACCCAAATACATTTCAAGAATATCACAATTATTATTATTTACCTTTATTTAACTAGGGTAAAGAATAAATTCTTATTTACAATGATGGCCTACACCAGCCTTTCTCAGACGACGCTGGGCCAATTGTGCGCCGCCCTGTGGGACTCCCAATCACAGCCGGTGGTGATACAGTCTGGATTTGAACCAGGTTGACTGAAGTGACACCTCTAGCACTGAGATGCAGTGTCTTAGACCACTGCGCCGCTTGATCCAGAAGTTGTAGTCAACACTTTATTGGTTTCTGATACAGCTGGAATCGTTT
Source organism: Thymallus thymallus (assembly GCA_023634145.1). NCBI lineage: Eukaryota > Metazoa > Chordata > Actinopteri > Salmoniformes > Salmonidae > Thymallus > Thymallus thymallus. The sequence goes on along the minus strand of CM042416.1, from coordinate 27,735,449 downwards.
AGTCACTTGTCAATACACTTGTAAAATATATTATATAAAACACCATTATATACATATGTACAACAGCTAGCAATATCTATACCACAATGCAGTTGTGAGCATACTAGGCATTTATATATTATATTACAACATCAGTCTAGCTAAATATGGATGTTGTGTTGGTTGAATGTTCCAGGCAGGTTCTTGTGTTAGTTGATGGCAGCTGGATTAGCAGGCTTTGGCGCTGTGGCGATGTTGGCAGGGATGCTTTGGGGAGCTGTGACTCTGGCTCCTTGTAGACAACCGTCTGGTCTTTTCTGCACTCCCTAGCCAGGTGGACATAGCCTTTCATACACTTTCTTCACCACCCACTGCTTCGAACCTCTTGCAGAATATTTGTTTGTACTGCAAGTCTCCTGGAAAGACATGAAGACTGATCATGAGGATGTGTAAAACATGAAGACTGTAGAACTACAGTAGAAGTTGTAGCCTACTTGTAAACACACCAACTATGGCAAGAAGACACGGATCATGTTTATGCCTAGCTCCAGTTTATTTATTTGCTCATCATGGAGTCATGAAAAGATTTAGTAGATTTTTGTACGATTTTAGAAGGTTCCGGGTGCTAAGCTTCATGTTGATGCCACTGCAGATGTTGATGGGATCGGACTCTAAATAGAACACATAGCCACAATAGCCTCTGTGGTAGTTAGTCAGCTAGCTAGCTAACGGTTAGCTAACATAACCTAACGAAGCTAACATTAGCTTGCAAAGTTACAAATCACATCGGCAGATAACAGCGGGAAAGTTACATTGATATGCTTTGGAATATCTAGCCAAGGTATTATGAAAGCTAGCTAGGTAGATTTTGAAGTGAAGGGGGAAATCGATGGAATAGCATCACTTTACAATGCTCAACGATATGGCAACCCTATCAGTTGAGAATCTTCGTTTCACAGACATTTTGATATTTCTCACATCAACTGGATATAACTCCACGGGGCGGTACTACGTCCTGAAAATGCTATCAATTCTGGATATTGTGATTTGCGTTCAACCAGGAAATGTAGCTGGCCCGTTTCTCCCGGTGAGATGCAGAAACCCTCATATTTATGTGTAATGAGGTTTCTCTCACATGGGATCTTTTCCCTGGTTCATTTCTGTGTTGCTACTAACTTATCTTTCAGAAAACATTAAATTCTGTCCTTTTCTCACAGGTTAGTATTTTTCGCCATGAATCTTGTTCTGGAGGCATATCTGCAGAGTTCTCACTAAGCCACAAAGTCATCACTAAACCTAAACCTAACCTTAACCACACTGCTAAACCTAATGCCTAACCCTAACCTTAAATTGAGACCAAAAAGCACATTTTTGTTTTTATGAATACATTTTGACTTTGCAGCTGGCATATCCAGGACAAGACTCATGACAATAAACACCATTCTGCCCTTTTCTCCAAGAAGAAAATACCTTTCAGCTTCACACACCACTTTCTGTTTTAACCTCTCTTTGTTCCTTCGTTCTTTCCCATTTGCCATCCTTTTTCCTCTCTCCTCTCCTCTCCTCTCATCTTTTTATTTTCCCAACATGCCTTTCTTTCTCTGCCCACTAGCTCTTCTCTCATCTCTCACTCCATATTGAGTTTCTCCTCTCATCTCTCTGCCCCATTAATTTTTTAGCAGGTCAACTGATCAGTGGTTGGACCATCCTCTGTGCTTTAGTGTTCGTGTGCTTGTGCACACCTGCACGTGTTTGTGTTTGTGCTTGTAGCCCTATGTGTGTATGTAGTTGTGCATATCTGTGTGTGTGTGTGTGTGTGTGTGTGTGTGTGTGTGTGTGTGTGTGTGTGTGTGTGTGTGTGTGTGTGTGCGTGCAAGTACATGTGTATGTGTTTAGTTTATATTAAATCAAAGTGCTTTGATTTGATTACCGTGTGTATATTTCCATGTTTATGTATGAGAGCAGGTCAGAGATAACCCTGAAAGAGCACCGTGCATCAATATCAACAACTCAGAGACACACACGGGCAGGGTCTGACAGAGATATTCTGAACAAAAATATAAACACAACATGAAACAATTTCAACGATTTTACTGAGTTACACTTCATATAAGCAATTGAAATAAATAAATTAGGCCCTAATCTGGGAAGGGACTGGGCAGGGGCGCATAGGCCCACCCACTTCGGAGCAAGGACCGCCCACAAAAGGGCATAAATACTTCTCAGTTTCATCAGCTGTATGGGTGGCTGGACTCAGATGATCCCGCAGGTGAAGAAGCCGGATGTGGAGGTTCTGGGCTGGCGGGGTTACACCTGGTCTGCGGTTGTAAGGCCGGTTGGACATACTGCCAAATTTTCTAAAACAACGTTGGAGGCAGCTTATGGTAGAGAAATTAACATGAAATTCTCTGGCAACAGCTTTGGCGGACATTCCTGCAGTCAGCATGCCAATTGCACACTCCCTCAAAACCTGAGACATCTGGGCATTTTAGAGTGGCCTTTTATTTTCCCCAGTACAAGGTGTGCCTGTGTAATGCTGTTTAATCATCTTCTTGACATGCCACTTCTGTCAGGTAGATGGATTATCTTGGCAAAGGAGAAATACTAACAAGGATGGAAACAAATTTGAGAGAAATAAGCTTTTTGTATGGACAATTTCTGAGTTCTTTTATTTCACCTCATGAAACATGGGACCAACACTTTACGTTAAAGATAGATATTACACATAGTGAAATACAGTAGAGACGGAGAGTAGAGATGGAAAGTAGAGACGGAAAGTAGAGAATGACATTAGAGAATGACAGTAGAGACTGACAGTAGAGAATGACAGTAGAGAATGACAGTAGAGAATGACAGTAGAGAATTACAGTAGAGATGGACAGTAGAGAATGGCAGTAGAGAATGACAGTAGAGAATGGCAGTAGAGAATGGCAGTAGAGAATGACAGTAGAGAATGGCAGTAGAGACGTACAGTAGAGACGGACAGTAGAGAATCACAGTAGAGAATGACAGTAGAGACGGATAGTAGAGATGGACAGTAGAGACGGACAGTAGAGATGGACAGTAGAGAGAGACAGTAGAGATGGACAGTAGAGAATGACAGTAGAGATGGACAGTAGAGACAGACAGTAGAGATGGACAGTAGAGAAAGGCAGTAGAGATGGACAGTAGAGATGGACAGTAGAGACGGACAGTAGAGATGGACAGTAGAGAGAGACAGTAGAGATGGACAGTAGAGAATGACAGTAGAGAATGACAGTAGAGATGGACAGTAGAGAAAGGCAGTAGAAACGGACAGTAGAGATGGACAGTAGAGACGGACAGTAGAGATGGACAGTAGAGAGAGACAGTAGAGATGGACAGTAGAGAATGACAGTAGAGGATGACAGTAGAGAATAAAAGTAGAGACGGACAGTAGAGAATGTAAGTACAGAATGACATTATAGAATGACAGCAGAGACGGACAGTAGAGAATGACAGTAGAGATGGACAGTAGAGAATGACAGTAGAGAATGTAAGTACAGAATGACATTATAGAATGACAGCAGAGACGGACAGTAGAGAATGACAGTAGAGATGGACAGTAGAGAATGACAGTAGAGATGGACAGTAGAGAATGACTGTAGAGAATGACTGTAGAGAATGACAGTAGAGACGGACAGTAGAGAATGACAGTAGAGAATGACAGTGGAGAATGACAGTAGAGATGGACAGTAGAGACAGACAGTAGAGATGGACAGTAGAGAATTACAGTAGAGATGGACAGTAAAGAATGACATTATAGAATGACAGTAGAGACGAACAGTAGAGAATGACAGTAGAGAATGACAGTGGAGAATGACAGTAGAGATGGACAGTAGAGACGGACAGTAGAGAATTACAGTAGAGATGGACAGTAGAGATGGACAGTAGAGAATGACAGTAGAGATGGACAGTAGAGAATGACAGTAGAGAATGACAGTAGAGATGGACAGTAGAGACGAACAGTAGAGAATGACAGTAGAGACAGACAGTAGAGAATGACAGTAGAGAATGACAGTAGAGAATGACAGTAGAGAATGATAGTAGAGAGGGACAGTAGAGAATGACAGTAGAGAGGGACAGTAGAGAATGACAGTAGAGAATGACAGTAGAGATGGACAGTAGAGACGGACAGTAGAGAAGGACAGTAGGGAGAGACAGTAGAGATGGACAGTAGAGAATGACAGTAGAGATGGACAGTAGAGAATGACAGTAGAGAATGACAGTAGAGATGGACGGTAGAGATGGACAGTAGAGA
>CM042416.1:27683691-27726191 GCA_023634145.1 Thymallus thymallus | reverse complement strand
CATTATGAGTCACAGGAGAGAGCACACCGCTGTTTAAATCAAATCTAATCAAATTGTATTTGTCACATGCTTCGTAAACAACAGGTGTAAACTAACAGTGAAATGCTTACTTACAGGCCCTTCCCAACAATGCAGAGAGAAAAAAAAGAGAAAAAATACACAATGAGTAATGATAACTTGGCTATATACACGGGGTACCAGGCAATTGAGGTGAATATGTACATATACAGTAGGTAGGGGTAAAGTGACTAGGCAACAGGATAGACAATAAGCAGTAGCAGCAGCGTATGTGATGAGTCAAAAGGGTCAGTGCAGATCATCCTCCCGTCATCTACCATCCGCTCCCTCCATCTCTCTTTTGGATCTGACTGTAGCAGTTGTACTGTTCTTTGTCTGTCTGGAACTGTCCTTTATGTCCTCTCTGTGTAGTTGCTAGATGTCTGTGACTCTGTTCAACTAGAAAGTCCTTATGTAAGACACTATAGTTCACTCAGTACGAGAATCATACAGATGGAGGGAAAGAGGAGACAGAAAGAATGTTTGATGAACAATGATAAGATATAGAAGAATGGAACAGAGGCAGATAGACAGAAAGAGAGAGAGGAGGAGAGAGAGAGAGAGGAGGAGAGAGAGAGAGAGAGAGAGAGAGAGAGAGAGAGAGGGAGAGGGGAATCTGATGAATGACTCTCTGACCAGGGTATAAAGGTGATTGACAGGTAATTAATTATTGATCCATGGTTAATTGATTATTTGATTGGATTGATCATTGATTTATGACCCTTAGATGAGAGTAACGTTTCTTTCCTGCCCTGTGTGTGTGTGTGTGTGTGTGTGTGTGTGTGTGTGTGTGTGTGTGTGTGTGTGTGTGTGTGTGTGTGTGTGTGTGTGTGTGTGTGTGTGTGTGTGTGTGTGTGCCTGTGCGTGTGTACGTGTATGTTCAGCGTCTCCTTTTCGTTCCCATCCTATCTGGATGTGATAGGTCACTCCGCATCTCTCTCTCTCTCTCTCTCTCTCTATATGCAACACCATCAATATAGTTCTCTGACACATGCTGATCAGTCACAATGACAGCGTCACACACAGCAACTACACATTGTCTGATTCCACCAGTGACATCTACAGCAGGTTGGCTAGGGATCGGGCCATTCTTAAACACACAGTCCAGGGTCCAGAGCTACTGGCTCCAGCACACCACAACTACACAGTTGTTCCATCTGGAAATGCTCCAACATCCAACCATCTTTTCACAGATCTATGTTCATTGCCAGGTCTGCAGAATTCTCAGATCTGTCCTTTCAGCCTTTACTATGATGGCAAAACATCATTATCTAGTTTTAACAGATTTGTGTTTTTGGCCGGAGCTACAGTATCTAGTTTTAAACATTTTGTCTGTTGGTGTTATGGCAGGTACATCTCCATCCTGCATCGTTCATATCTGTGTGTTTGGCTAGTATATCAACAGTATCTAGTTTTCAGACATCTGTGTCTGAAACACACACACACACACACACACACACACACACACACACACACACACACACACACACACACACACACACACACACACACACACACACAATAGGAGTGTTTAGTGATACCTCAGCAGCAGTAAATCCGTGCCCCTTAGATACCCTGTAATCACTCAAGTAAAAGTGAAACCCAGCCAGTAAAATACTACTTGTGTAAAAGTCTAAAAGTATTTGGTTTTAAAAATACTTATGTATCAAAAGTAAAAGTAGAAATAATTTCAAATTCCTTATATTTAGCAAACCAGGCACAATTTTCAAAAATTTTCAACACTCAGACCATGTTCCTGTCCTGCTAAGCGTTCAAAATGTAACGGGTACTTTTGGTTGTCAGGGAAAATATATAAAGTAAAAAGTACATTATTTTCTTTAGGAATGTAGTGAAGTAAAAATACAAGTTGTCAAAATATAAATGGTACAAATACTTTAAGTACTTTACACCACTGTGTGTGTGTGTGTGTGTGTGTGTGTGTGTGTGTGTGTGTGTGTGTGTGTGTGTGTGTGTGTGTGTGTGTGTGTGTGTGTGTGTGTGTGTGTGTGTGTGTACAGTATTTCCTGTCATTAAGGCAGGATTGTAATTATAGGAGTTGATCTACAAAAATATGAATATATCCTTCACACAGATACAATTAAGAGTCTCTGAATATATTAGCCTCCCCTACCTACTGTAACAGTAGTACATACAGTTGAAGTCGGAAGTTTATATACACTTAAGACATTAAAACTCATTTTTCAACCACTCCACAGATTTCATGTTAACAAACTATAGTTTTGGCAAGTCTGAAAGGACATCTACTTTGTGCATGGTTAAAAATTTATGTTCAAAAAGGTTTCTGGAAACCTTTATGGTTTTTCAGGTCCTCTCTGGATATCTCTCTGTTTCTTTTGGAATTGGTCCCCAGTTAGAGGCAGCTGCGCCGCATTGACTCTAATTGGGGAGCCTATTTATGTTAAGTTTTTCCCACATGTGTTTGTGGGTTTTTGTGTGTGTGTTCCTTTTTGTTCACCGGCGGGCACCACGTCAGCGTGCCAGGGGGCAGGGATCATGTTGTGGGGTTGCTTTGCTGCAGGAGGGTCTGGTGCACTTCACAAAATAGATGGCATCATGAGGAAGGAAAATGATGTGGCTATATTGAAGCAACATCTCAAGACATCAGTCAGGAAGTTAAAGCTTGGTCGCAAATGGGTCTTCCAAATGGACAATGACCCCAAGCATACTTCCAAAGTTCTGGCAAAATGGCTTAAGGACAACAAAGTCAAGGTATTGGAGTGGCCATCACAAAGCCCTGACCTCAATCCTATAGAAAAGTTGTGGGCAGAACTGAAAAAGCCTACAAACCTGAATCAGTTACACCAGTTCTGTCAGGAATAATTCACCCAACTTATTGGGAAGGCTACCCGAAACGTTTGACCCAAATTAAACAATTTAAAGGCAATGCTACCAAATACTAATTGAGTGTATGTAAACTTATGACCCACTGGGAATGTGATGAAATAAATAAAAGCTGAAATAAATCATTCTCTCTATTATTATTCTGACATTTCACATTCTTAAAATAAAGTGGTGATCCTAACTGACATAAGACAAGGAATTTTTACTAGGATTAAATGTCAGGAATTGTGAAAAACTGAGTTTAAACGTATTTGGCTAAGGTGTATAGCGGGTGAAATAAGTATTGAACACATCACCATTTTTCTCAGTTAATATATTTCCAAAGGTGCTATTGACATGAACTTTTCACCAGATGTTGGTAACAACCCAAGTAATCCATACATACATAGCAACCAAAACAAATAAGTTCAGAAATTAAGTTATGTGTAATAATGTAAAATGACACAGGGAAAAAGTATTGAACACACTTACTTATATTTATTTAATACTTTGTACAAAAGCCTTTGTTGGTAATGACATCTTCAAGACGCCTCCTGTATGGAGAAACTAGTCGCATGCATTGCTCTGGTGTGATTTTGGCCCATTCTTCCTCACAAACAGTCTTAAAATCTTGAAGGTTCCGTGGGCCTCTTCTATGAATCTTGATCTTCAGTTCTTTCCATAGATTTTCAATGGGATTTAAGTCAGGTGATTGGCTGGGCCATTCTAGCAGCTTTATTTTCTTTCTTTGAAACCAATTGAGAGTGTCCTTGGCTGTGTGTTTGGGATCATTGTCTTGCTGAAATGTCCACCCTCGTTTCATCTTTATCATCCTGGTAGATGGCAGCAGAGTTTTGTCAAGAATGTCTCTGTAAATTTGCCCATTCATCCTTCCTTCAATTATGTGAAATTTGCCAGTACCATTTGCTGAAAAGCTGCCCCACACCATGATGTTCCCACCTCCAAACTTCACTGTTGGTATGGTGTTTTTAGGGCGATGTGCAGTGCCATTTCTCCTCCTAACATGGTGTGTATTATGACATCCAAACAGTTCAATTTTGCTCTCATCTGACCACACTATATTCTCCCAGTATTTCACTGGCTTTTCCAAATGTTGTGCAGCAAACTTTAAACGAGCTTCAACATGCTTTTTTTTCAGCAATGGAGTCTTGCGTGGTGAGCGTGCATACAGGCCATGGCGGTGGAGTGCATTACTTACTGTTTTCTTTGAGACAACAGTACCTGCTAATTGCAGGTCTTTTTGAAGCTCTCCACAAGTGGTCCTTGGCTCTTGGACAACTCTTCTGATTATTCTTTTCACTCCTCTGTCAGAAATCTTGCGAGGAGCACCTGGTCGAGGCAAATATATGGTGAAATGATTGTCTTTCCACTTCCGTATTATGGCCCCAACAGTGCTCACTGGAACATTCAGAAGCTTAGAAATGCGCCTATAACCAATGCCATCATTATGTTTTGCAACAATTAGGTTGTGAAGGTCTTGAGACAGCTCTTTGCTTTTACCCATCATGAGATGTGTCTTGTGTGACACATTGGCAATGAGACCTTTTTGTAGGCCATCAGTTGGGACTGAACCAGCTGATATTAATTTGCACTGACAGGAGGCTGGATTGCCTTTTAATTACTGATAGTTTTCAGCTGTTGTCTTGGCTTTCCATGCCTTTTTGCACCTCCCTTTCTTCATGTGTTCAATACTTTTTCCCTGTGTCATTTCACATAACATAATTTCTGAACTTATTTCCTTAAATCCCATTGAAAATCTATGGAAAGAACTGAAGATCAAGATTCATAGAAGAGGACCACGGAACCTTCAAGATTTGAAGACTGTTTGTGTGGAAGAATGGGCCAAAATCACACCAGAGCAATGCATGCGACTAGTTTCTCCATACAGGAGGCGTCTTGAAGCTGTCATTACCAACAAAGGCTTTTGTACAAAGTATAAATAAATATCAGTAAGTGTGTTCAATACTTTTTCCCTGTGTCATTTCACATTATTACACATAACTTAATTTCTGAACTTATTTGTTTTGGTTTCTTTGTATGTATGGATTATTTGGGTTGTTACCAACATCTGGTGAAAAGTTCATGTCAATAGCACCTTTGGAAATATATTTACTGAGAAAAATGGTGACGTGTTCAATACTTATTTCACCTGCTGTATGTAAACTTCCGACTTGAACTGTATGTCTGTCTGTGAGCCTCCTTCACTAAAGCCTTGTTCACATTGGCAGATTGAAGTGACTCAAATGAATACAAGAATACAGATTCAAAACTGTTCTTTTTCCTGCAGTCTGAACAGCCAAAAAGCACATGGAATCTGATATTTCAAGCCACATACAAATCTGATTTCTGGCCATGCGACTTGTGTCAAATCAGATTTATTTGCTCTCAAGTGGTTTTTAGACTGTTATTTGGCTTGTCTTGTTGCCTGATCTTGTTGTCTGTTATTCTATTGACAGTTTGACAAGAACACGAGGTAGCTAACTAGCTTGTTATTGTTTGCAAACTAATTAGTTAATGTGCTAGAAAGCTGAACAGCTACCTAGCTAGCTAGTTGACTGCTGTGACTATAAGAGATGAGAGAAGAGGAGAGGAGGGGAAAGGATGTGAGAGGAGAGGTGAGAACAGCAGAGTGGAAAATTATTAAGCTGTCACCTCACCGTCTATAGCACAGACATAATCACTCACAACATTCAGGTAAATCGTTCAAAGCGTGACCAACATGTCTAACAGAAATGACAGGCGTGAATTTAGATGTGTCTGTGTCATAATTGTGACCCAAGCCCTGCTCACATAATCCCTGCCATTGTGTCGCTGAGTTGTCGTAGTGCTGCTGCAAATATACATTGCCCCAGGGTGTTGGCAGTCATAATGTAAGTAACCTAATTTATGTCCCTCCAACTCCCCTGAATGCCTCTGTCAATCCTACAGCTATTTTATGCAGTAATCATGTACCTATGAACCTGAGTTATACTGTTAGAACTGAGGCGGTTTGCCCTAGTACCCTGCACTATCAGCTCAAACATAAATATCATGTCTACCTCTAAAAACAATCAAGAATCCCAGAAAAGTGATAAAAAATTGCCCACATTAACATATGCCTAAGAAGCAAGGTTCATGAAACTGATAACTTGCTAGTAACAGATAACATTCATGTACTGACTATATCTGAAACTCACTTAGATAATACCTTTGATGATACAGTGATAGCAATACATGGTTTCAACATCTTCAGAAGAGACAGGAATATCAATGGTGGAGGTGTTGCTGTGTATGTTCAGAGTCCTATTCCTTAAAGCTTAGAGAGGATCTCATGTCAAATGCTGTTGAAGTAATGTGGCTACAGGTTCACCTGCCTCACCTAAACCCCATTCTTGTGGGAAGTCGCTATAGACCACCAAGTGCTAACAGTCCTTATCTGGATAATATGTGTGAAATGCTTGATCATTTATGTGATATTAACAGATGTATATTTTCTGGGTGACTTAAATATTGACTGGCTTTCATGAAGCTGCCCACCCAAGAAAAAGCTTCAAACTGTAACCAGTGCCTGCAACCTGGTTCAGGTTATCAGTCAACCTACCAGGGTAGTTACAAACAGCACAGGAATGAAATCATCAACATGTATTGATCACATCTTTACTAATGCTGCAGAAATCTGCTCTAAAGCAGTATCCAAATCCATCCGATGTAGTGATCATAATATAGCAGCCATATCTAGGAAAACCAAAGTTCCAAAGGCTGGGCCTAATATAGTGTATAAGAGGTCAAACAATACGTTTTGTAGGGATTCCTATGTTGAAGATGTAAAGAATATTTGCTGGTATTAGGTGTGTAATGAGGGGCAACCAGACGCTTCACTTGACACATTTATGAAATTGCATATTCCAGTTACTAATGGGCATGCACCCATTAAGAAAATGACTGTAAAAACTGCTTAATCCCCATGGATTGATTAGGAATTGAAAAATTGTACGGTTGAGAGAGGGATGAGGCAAAAGGAATGGCAAATAAGTGGCTGCACCACCAATTTGCAAACATACTGTAAATTAAGAAATCATGTGACTAAACTGAATAAAAAGAAGCAACTGTACTATGAAATAAATATAATTTACATAATTGATGGTAGTAAAATGCTTTGGAGCACCTTAAATGAAAATTTGGGCAAAAAGCCAAACTCGGCTCCATCATTCATTGAATCAGATGGCTCATTCATCACAAAACCCACTGATATTGCCAACTCCTTCAATGTTTTTTTTTAATGGCATGGTTAAATTTAGGCATAACAGGCCAACAACGTATTCTAAACCTACACATCCATGAATAACTGACCAAATTATGAAAGACAAGCATTGTAATTTTGAATTTTGTAAAGTGAGTGTAGAAGAGGTGAAAAATGTATTGTTGTCTATCAACAATGACAAGCCACCTGGGTCTGACAACTTGGATGGACAATTACTGAGGATGATAGCGGACAATATTGCCACTACTATACTGAACAAAAATATAAACGCAACAAAGTGTTGGTCCCATGTTTCATGAGCTGAAATAAAACATCTCAGAAATGTTCCATATGCACAAAAAGCGTATTTCTCTCAAATGTTGTGTAGAAATTTGTTTACATCCCTGTTAGTGAGCATTTCTCATTTGCCAATATAATTCTTCCACCTGACAGGTGTGGCATATCAAAAGGCCACTGTGCAGTTTTGTCACACAACACAATGCCACAGTTGTCTCAAGTTTTGAGGGAGCATGCAATTGGCATGCTGACAGCAGGAATGTCCACCAGAGCTGTTACCAGAGAATTGAATTGAGAACAGCCACCCGGACAGCTGATGAAACTGAGGAGTATTTCTGTCTGTAATAAAGCCCTTTTTTGGGTAAAAACACATTCTGATTGGCTGGGCCTGGCCCACCCATGGCTGCGCCTATGCCCAGTCATGTGAAATCCATAGATTTGGGCCTAATTTATTTATTTAAATTGACTGATTTCCTTATATGAACTATAACTCAGTAAGAAAAAAGAAATGTGGCATGTTGCGTTTATATTTTTGTTCAGTATATTTGCCATCTCTTAAATCTAAGCCTACAGGAAAGTATGTGCCCTCAGGCCTGGAGGGAAGCAAAAGTCATTCCGCTACCCAAGGATAACAAAGCGCCCTTTAGTGAGTCAAACAGCCGACCAATCAACTTGTTACCAACCCTTACTAAACTTTAGAAGAAAATTTTTTGGGGGACCAGATACAATGCTATTTCACAGTAAACAAATGAACAACAGATTTTCAGCACGCTTATAGGGAAGGGCACTCAACATGTACGGCACGTACGCAAATGACTGATGATTGGCTAAGAGAAATTGATAATAAAAAGATTGTGGGAGCTGTGTATTTTGTTATGACGTGCATTATCTGAATTAGGCCCATAGAATTATACCTACGGAGGAGCGGCTTCTATGGAGGAACTTTGAATGTCTTTGAACTTCCGAGAGTTGGTTTAATGTTGGACCAGAGCTAGCCAGGTGGCTAACACAATTGTGTGTGCAGAGGTACACCAGAATAAATAAATACACTTTTTGTAGTTAATAAATTGAAAAAGTGAATCTATTCTTCTGTAATTAATTTCTGAATCACGCTTGTAACATCAGTAGGTTACAATAGCCTATGCTTCACACTGGTAAAGATCTTCAGCTGGCAGGCAGACACTGGAATAAGAGTACTTTTGGAGCTAGCATTTCGCTGCACCTGCGATAACATCTGCACATCTGTGTCCACGATCAATAAACTTTGATTTGGATTTGATTTTGAACAAACGACACACACACACGCACACACACACACACACACACACACACACACAGAGACCTCCCTGGTTCAGCAAAATTGCTCAGACGAGAGAGGTGTGAGGTGGTGCTTAGGAGACAGACACAAACACAAACAAACAAACAAACACATTCATTGTTTGGAGAGTTGGCAGTGGGAGATAAGCCTCCTGCATGTTAGACTGACTGATCAGTTTACTCATTAGTTAAAGGCGGATTTACCCCCAAAACTATGTTGTTTGATGTTTCCACTTACAGTGTACCTGAACTGTTGCCAAGCAACCAATGTAGGTATTTTCAGCAGCCCTTCATTAGCTTAGCATACTAACTTGAGTGTACAAAGAAATCCATAGAGCAGATGTTAACGGCCCAAACAACCTTGCAGTTATTTCTGTCCAAGTTCTATCGCTATGTTATTATGTGGCCAGATTTGCTCAATCACTTCAATGGACCAATTTCTGCTGATGTTCCACTTGGGAGAGATGCCTAGCTCAGAGGAAGAGGGTGAAATGTCAAAACAGCCATGAAAGAGGTGATTTGACTTTACAGAGCGTGGCCATATGCCAAGTGATTGCCTTACAAAATCCAGACTCATAAAAATATCATCATAATTTCTCTCTTCTGAGGGCTTTCACACTCACACGCACACACACACACACACACACACACACACACACTCACTCACTCACTCACTCACTCACTCACTCACTCACTCACTCACTCACTCACTCACTCACTCACTCACTCACTCACTCACTCACTCTCACACAAACACACACGCAAATGTAAACACTCACTCACACACGCAAGTGCACAAAATACACACACACACCGACACACACACACACACACCTTTTATAACTCTGCATGTTCCAGACTCTAAAGCTTAGTGTCACTTTGACATTTTCACTGCTCTAATATTATCTGAACACAAACACCCCCCTCTCTACTACTCCTCCCTCTGTGTTTTCTCCTCCACCCCTCCCTCCCTCCCTCCCTCCTTTCACTTCTCCTTGGCTCAAGCATATTACTGAGGAAATTGGGGCCGATGGAGTCTGTCACTGTATGACCTAGAGCTTACAGAAGAAAATGAGAGAGCACAAGAAAGAGGGGGAAGAGGGGAGGGAAACAGAGACGGGTGAGGAAGTGTAGAGGAAACAGGCAGAGGTTATGGGAAGAGGGGAGGGAAACAGAGGGACAGAATGGGCAGAAACAGAGAAAGGGGCACAGAGAGAGAGGGAAAGCAAGACAGAGGGAGAGAGAGACTCAAATTAAATTCCCATCATGTCAGGGTAGAGAAGGATTCAGTAGTGTTTATTGGCAGCTCCTAGCCTCAGGGAAATTACATTCTGCTGCAGAGCGTGAACACACTGACACACACAGACACACACACACACACACACTGATTGATAGACAGCTGTTTGTGTCCTAAGGGGTGGCCGCTGAGGAAACCCACTCCCGTCAAGTCACTCTAGACACATGACTGGGTGTGTGTGCGTGCGTGTTTGGGATTGGGGGTGTAGGTGGGTGGGTGAGTATTTTTTTATTGTATCCTAGGCTGGCCCATGTTTCCACTCTTACATCAAGAAGAACCACACCAACACAAGTTTGATTTAACATAGTGATATGAAGATCTAACGTTGCGTTATGAAGGTTTAACGTAGTGTTATGAAGGATGAAATTGTCCCACTCCACCCTGCTGCTTTCCATAAACACCACTGAGGACAGAACATCTGGGGTTGACATCTGTGACAACATCACTAACATCTCTCTCTCCTTCCCTCTTTCTACACCTTCTCTCTTTATCTCTCCCTCCCTCTCTATCTTTCCACAAATGTTCTCTCTCTGTCCCGCTGTCTCTCTCTCTTTCGCTCTCTCTCTCTCTCTCTCTCTAGGATCATGGTGAAAGTGCAGCAGGTACAGTGGAGGATGATGGGAAGTCGAGTTTCTTCTGTCAGCTGTGTGAGAAACAGTACCTGAGACACCAGGAGTATGACAACCACATAAACTCCTACGACCACGCACACAGACAGGTAACAAACACACACAAAGCACAAACACGCAAACTTCCCCTCACACACATGCAAACCAAGTCTTCCAGTCTCGTCCCACACAAAGAAACATAAAATAAATATAAAATAAAGCTATTGCTTAGTTGTCATTGTTCTGAACATGAATTACAGCAGCCCAGAGTTAAGGCTTTGTTGTTGCCAGCGGCAAAGACATGAAACAAGCTATAGGAGCGGCAGAGAGACTATTGCCATGGGCATTGTACCCACACATACACACACACACTCAGACACACACACACACCAGATGAACTTCCAGCAGAAGGGAGATTCCAAGCTGTAATGTAGAGACTAGTGAATGTAGCCTATTTGTGCTGGCTGTTCCGTTTGTGTTTGAGAGGCTGCAGCTATAAAGACACGTCTGTTCTTCCTGTCAGCGGTAGTGAAATAAACATGTTGTGATTGTATAACACTACAGAAACACATTACACACTGATTACATACTCTTTATGTATATTCAGTCATTACCCTTCCTCTCCACTCCTTACTTCTTCTTTTCTAGTGCTTTTTTCCCACGACTATGGTGCTGGAGGGAAGAGCAGCCGTTTTATAGGATCCTGACCAATTGTGCTATTTTTTTGCGCTGATGTGAGTTTTTTGTTCAAAATGTTTCCACCATCCTTTCCTATGACGTAAAAAGAGCTTCTGGACATCAGAACAGCGATCACTAACCTCGTTTTGGATGAGGATTTCTACTTCAATGAGTCAGGTTGAGTGACGTACTGCTCATCCCAGACCAGGCCCAAATCCCAGACACTCGATGATGGAAGAGGCGGTGCTATAGAGGCCAGCGTGTCTGACAAGACTACGTCGGCGAGTGGATAAACCTCTTCCCTCTAACGTGCAATCATGGAGAATAAACTGGACGAGCTCCGTTTAAGACTATCCTATCAATTTAATCTGAAGAACTGTAATATCCTATGTTTCTCTGATTTGTGGCTGTTCAAGGACATGGAAAATATAAATCTAGTTATTTTTTCTATACATCGGCAGGACAGAACGGCAACGTGGGGTAAACTGGGGGAGGGGGGTCTCAAGGTTTTTATATATATATTTTTTATATATATATATATATATATTTTTGAAGGAAGTTCTGCTCACATTAGTTAGAACTCATGATGTGCTGTAGACCATACTATTTTCATCTACAATTTTCATAGCCGTCTACTTACCACCATAAACCAAATGCTGGCACCAATCCGTCTTACCTTATTCAACCAACATGTCACCTGTGCAACTAAAAAAGATTACCTTTACTCCACACACAGAGATGCATACAAAGCTCTCCCTCTCCCTCATCCTCCATTTGGCAAATCTGACCATAACTATATCCTCCTAATTCCTGCTTACAAGCAAAAAACTCAAATCAGGAAGTACCAGCTAAATACGGAAGTGGTCCGATGAAGCGGATGCTAAGCTACAGGACTGTTATGCTAGCACCGACTGGAATATGTTCCGGGATTCATCCGATGGCATTAATGAGTTTACCACATCCGTCATCTGCTTCATTAATAAGTGCATCAATGACGTCGCCCCACAGTGACCGTACGTACATATCCCAACCAGAAGTCATAGATAGATAGATAGATAGATAGATAGATAGATAGATAGATAGATAGATAGATAGATAGATAGATAGATAGATAGATAGATAGATAGATAGATAGATAGATAGATAGATAGATAGATAGATAGATAGATAGATAGATAGATAGATAGAGACTTTATTGATCCGCGAGGGGGACATTTATTTTCTTACAGGCAACATCCGCACTGAGCTAAAGTGACACAAGCCTACCAGACGAGCTAAGAACACATGAGAATGCTGTTCATTGACTACAATTCAGACTTCAACACCATAGTGCCTTTCAAGCTCATCACTAAGATAAGGACCCTGGGACTGAACACCTCCCTCTGCAACTGGATCCTAGACTTCCTGAAGGGCCACCCTCAGGTAGTGAGGGTAGGCAACAACAATTCTGCCACTCTGACCCGAAACACGGGGCCCCTTAGGGGTGTGTGCTCAGTCCCCTCCTGTACTACCTGTTCACCCTCGACTGCGTGGCCGTGCACCATCATTAAGATTGCAGACGACACAGCGGTGGTAGGCCTGATCACCGACGACGATGAGACAGCCTATAGGGAGGAGATCAGAGACCTGGCGGTGGTGCCAGGACAACAACCTCTCCCTCACAGTCAGCAAGACAAAGGAGCTGATCGTGGACTACAGGAAACGGAGGGCCGAGCACACCCCCATTCACATCAACTGGGCTGTAATGGAGTGGGTCGAGAGCTTCAAGTTCCTTGGTGTCCACATCACTAAGGACCTATCATGGTCCAAACACACCAACACAGTCGTGTAGAGGGCACAACAACGCCTCTTCCCCCTCAGGAGGCTGAAAAAATTTGCCATGGACCCTCAGATCCTCAAAGAATTATACAACTGCACCATTGACTGGCTGCATCACCGTTTGGTATGTCAAGAGAGAGTAGTGTGTATAGCCCAGTACTATTACTGGGGCCGAGCTCCCTGACATCCTTGACCTCTATACCAGGCAGTGTCAGAGGAAGGCCATACAAATTGTCAAAGACTCCAGCCACCAAAGTCATAGACTGTTCTCCCTGTTACTGCGCAGCAAGCGGTACTGGAGCGCCAAGTCTGGGACCAAAAGGCTCTTGAACAGCATCTACCCTCAAGCCATAATACTGCTGAACTTGCTACCCTGACTATTTGCATTGACTCCCTTGCACTATGCACACTCATTGGACTCTACCCACACACTACCACATACTACACTGACACTCCAACACACATACACAAGCACATGCATATTGACGCCACATACACACACACACTCACTCTTTCACACTCTTTCATGCTCTTCACATACGATGCTGCTACTCTGTTTATTATCTATCCTGATTGCCTAGTCACTTTTACCTCTACCTACAATGCCTTCAGAAAGTATTAATACCCCTTGACTTATTCCACATTTTGTTGGTTACAGCCTGAATTCAAAATTGATTACATCTATTTTTCGTCTCACCCATCTACACACAATACCCCATAATGACAAAGTGAAAACATGTCTTTAGAAGTGTTGCAAATGTATTGAAAATGAAATATCTCATTTACATAAGTATTCACACCCCTGAGTCAATTCATGTTAGAATCAACTTTGGCAGAGATTACAGCTGTGAGTCTTTCTGGGTAAGTCTCTGAGAGCTTTGCAGACCTGGATTGTATAATATTTGCCAATTATTCTTTAAAAAATTCATTTTCAAGCATTGCTAAAGATTTTCAAGCAGATTTAAGTCAAAACTGTAACTCGGCTACTAAGCAACTACAGTGTAGATTTGGCCTTGTATTTTAGGTTATTGTCCTACTGAAATGTGACTTGTGGAAAGCAGATTGAACCAGGTTTTTCTCTAGGATTTTACCCTTAGCTCCATTCCGTTTCTTTTTATCCTAAAAACCTTCCCAGTCCTTAACGATTACAAGTACACTCATAACATGATGCAGCCACCACTATGCTTAAAGATATGGAAAGTGGTGTGCTGTGTTGGATTTGCCCCAAACATAACGCTTTCTATTCAGGACATAAAGTTAATTTCTTTGCCAGATTTCTTGCAGTTTTACCTTGTGCCTTGTTGCAAACAGGATGCATGTTATGGAATAATTTTATTTTGTACAGGCTTCATTCTTTTCATTCTGTCATTTAGATTAGTATTGTGGAGTAACTACAATGTTTTGATCCATCCTCAGTTTTCTCCTATCACAGCCATTCAACTCTGGAACTGTTTTAAAGTACCATTGGCCTCATGGTGAAATCTCTGAGCGGTTTCCTTCCTCACCAGCAACAGAGTTAGGAAGGATACCTGTGACTGGGTGTATTGATACACCATCTTAAATGTAATTAATAACTTCACCATGCTCAAAGGGATATTCAATGTCAGATTTCTTTTACCCATCTACCAATAGATGCGAGGCATTGGAAAACCTTGCTGGTCTTTGTGGTTAAATCTGTGTTTGAAATTCACTGCTCGACTGAGGGATCTTACAGATAATTGCATGTGTGCGTTACAGAGATGAGATAGTCATTAAAAAATCATGTTAAACACTATTATTGCACACTATTATGTGACTTGTTAAGCACATTTTTTCCTGAACGTATTTAGGCTTGCCATAATAAAGTGGTTGAATACTAATTAACTCAAGACATTTCAGCTTTTCATTTTTTATTCATTTCCTTTTTTGCAATTTTGTCTTACTTTTTAACAATGTATTTAAGCATTTCACGGTAAAGTCTGCAACTGTTGTATTCCCCTTCTTCAGCTCTCAGGTGGTTCAGTCACTGACAGATCTTTATATGATTGACATAAGTCCTGTCACACACACACACACACACACACACACACACACACATTCTTGTACAACTAACCTAGTTGGGAGACAAAATTCAGTCCCATTCAAAATCCTATTTTCCCTTATCCTAACCCTAACCTTAACCCTAATTCTAACACAAATTCTAAACTTAACCCCAAACCTAGAAATAGCATTTGACCCAATTGGTCAAATTGTTGTTTGTTTACTATTCTTGTGGGGACTTCTGGTAAACACGCACGCACGCACGCACGCACGCACGCACGCACGCACACAGCTGGATAGAGAGTTAGTTATGTATTATGTATGCATCTGAGTAGGAATCTAATTAATATTTCCCACAGACCAGCATTTGGCATCAAAGACTCAAAGATCCTTACTGTACACTACCTACACACTCACGTAAGCAGACACGCACACATGAATACACCAGTGTAGACATGCACGCATGCACTCAAACACACACATAAACACTCCCACACACACACATACATACATACACACACAGCAGCAGTAGTAGAGCACATCAAAGCTGTCTACAGTGAGCTGACAGTGGGATATTAAGCAGTGAGTGATAACACACAGAGACACTCGTTTTTGTTCAGTTCACTACAGATTAACCTGAAAACTGTCAACGTGTGTATGTGTGTGTGTGTGTGTGTGTGTGTGTGTGTGTGTGTGTGTGTGTGTGTGTGTGT
Organism: Thymallus thymallus; assembly: GCA_023634145.1. NCBI lineage: Eukaryota > Metazoa > Chordata > Actinopteri > Salmoniformes > Salmonidae > Thymallus > Thymallus thymallus. The sequence goes on along the minus strand of CM042416.1, from coordinate 27,710,306 downwards.
GTGTGTGTGTGTGTGTGTGTGTGTGTGTTCCTGGATTAACGGGATGAACTTATTTGACATTGATTAGCAGCCACGGGAGGTGTGATGGTGAGAGTGTTTATGAATAAATGCATGCTCATTTGAGTGTATCAAGATGTGCTTTTAGGGTTTACTGTATGTCTGTGATTTCGTGAGAGCAAGGTAGGAGAGTTGGAGAAGAGGGGTAGAAGGAGTAAGGAGGGAAAGAGAGAGAGAGAGAAAGACAGAAGAGAGGATGGAACGTTTGACTGAACAACGTGTCAGGCGTTCAGTCAAATAGTTGCAGGAAATAATCAGCTGTTGTGATAGATAGTTAGTGGCTAGATAAAATGATAGAGCTGTTGTTAGATCAAATGAAGACTACTAGATAGTAAGTTAGTTGTAGATATGATTAACTAATGAGAGAAAGAGAGAGGGGGGGGGGGGGAAGAGGGAGGGGAGACAGTAGAGGAGAGAGAGGCTGATATAATAAAGGAGAGTGAAGCAGATAGTCAGACACCTTACATCCCTCTACAACCTGAAGACAGACACACTGACACACACATATACCTCTACTTGCCAAGCGCAGATAAAGGCACGATGAAAAAGTATTAACAAAGGAACGCAGACAAAGAGAGAACGAGACACTAATCACTATTTCCCTGAAAGACCTGGCACAACTGAAGAAGTAGACCAATGGAGAGGAGACACAGTAATCTGTTTCTCGGGGCTGATGAAATAGAGATGGTGCTTGCTGTGATCTATAGAGTTAGAGGGGAGTTCCAGGTTCAGTTCTAGAGGGTTCTATGGAGGGATTGTAAGGGCCTTCCTTCTGTCTATGCTTTATTTATCCTATCAGTAGTCTGTAGTTTCTGTCAGTAACAACATAATCTCCCTGCCATACTTCAGTCAATGTTTTCAATGTAAGATTTCAATAAACAGGATTATCACTGTGATTTGTGTAATAAAGTATGTTTCCTAATTATCCTTATGATGAAGTCCATATTAATGTGACAGACGGTTGCTGGCATTTAGGCTGACAACCTGACAGACTGCAACACTCATCATCATTAGGCTTTATAACACTGTCAGTACTCAATCACCACCATTCTCCCTGTCATACAGTTTCTATGGCAGAGCATGTAGAAACAACATGTTTCTCTCCATCAGAGCTGAATGAGTCTGTAGACACACACTGTTGCTTGATACACAATTCACACTCAGAGATGGTTCTTCACACAGACAGAGGGAGCTGACAACGAGTTTACACACAACATAGACACACACATACACACACACACACACACTGACCCTCTCCTCTCCTCCTTGTAGAGGCTGAAGGAGTTGAAGCAGAGGGAGTTTGCTCGGAATGTTTCGTCTAAGTCGTGGAAGGACGACCGCAAGCAGGAGAGAGCTCTGAGACGCCTGCACCAACTAGCACTGCTACGACAACAGACACACAGGTAAGACTGTGTTTGTGTGTGTAGGGTGTAGGGTGTAGGGTGTAGGGTGTATGGTGTAGGGTGTAGAGACCTGCTTTCCAAGCACACTGCCAGGGAAATCTCTATAGTGTACACATACGCTCACGTGCACACACTCTGTCAGTCTCTCTGGTCCTCAGAGTGATAGATGCAGGAGCTGGCCTAGATACTGTAAGCACGGACTGAGTTAATATAACATGAACACTCACAGTCATTTGCATAATATGGACAGTGTTTGACATTTTCACTAATTTTATATTTATACTGTTCTCTGCTCTGCAATCCGCTCTCCTCCCTCTCCTCTGCACCAGGGTACCAGGCAAGGTTGTTAGGTTCCGAGGGAGAGTGAGAACTGAAGTCCAGCATTCAGAGAGACACTGTGGAGAGAGAGACTGTAGACCAGGGGACCGCCATGTTCCCTTGACCCAAACAGGGTTATTCCAAACCACAGGAAACTCCCAGCGACCCGCTGTTACCCTAACTCTAACCCAGCCCCAGACCATCCCGTTCAGCCTCCAGGGAGAGGACACCCCGTATCTCCAGACCGTGCCTCTTTCCCCCTCCCAGCAGCCAGAGGATCCTACCCACAAATCCATCTTCCCTGGAGGGCCCTTGCCATCCTCCCCACCCCCAGCCTTGCATTCCAGATGTGGACCTTCTCTGGAGGTTCCCCAGCCTCGCTTGAACAGCTCCCCCCAGGACCATGCCTTTCCGTGGGACAGAGATAGGGGAAGGGTGGGGGTCTCCTTCTGTTTCTCCAGGAGGGGCCCGAAGCTAGAGCCATCTGCCTCTGTCTTCTCAGACCAGCAAGAGGAGGAGGGGAGAAGAGGAGGCGGGCAGATGAAGGAGAAGAAAAGAGGAGGAGATGAGCTACGGCAGCATCACCCAGATAACCTGTTACTAGGGCAGCCAACCAACAGCCTTCACCCCGGAAACAAGACAGACCCGTCAGGCGGGGAAGACGGGGGGGAGAGAAGAGAGGAGAGAGGGGGGGAAGGGAGAGACAGGTCCTCTGCTAGCCATGACCCAGGCTGTCCTTCCCACAACGCCAGACTGAGAGAAACAGACCAGAGCCCTGAACACAGGACAGCAGATGAGAGGGAAGAGAGGGAGGAGAGGAACCGGGGTACAGAGCACAGACAACAGGGCCATGAGGTGAATCAGACTCCTATGTCTTCTTATCTCCATGTGGTTGCCAGAGACGGATCCACACGTCTGAGATGGCCAGTAGAACTGCTGCAGTTTACCACAGCCAAACCCCACCTCTCCTACAGCTATAAGCCCACACACTGGCAACCCCACACCAACCCACTACACTGTAACCCTAAACACAACCACTGTCAAACCAAGTCACACTGTAACCACTCAGCAGACCAGCAGGAGAAACACACAGAGGAGTCCGACCCCCTCATGTTCTCTAGTTCCCAGCCTCCTCCTCAGGACACAGAAGCTGTAGAATCCAATACAGATCTATATACAGAGACAGGCGGGACAGATGAGGGAGTCACATACTCATCCTGTCACGTTGTCGAGAAGACAGAAGCACATGGAGTGACAGCAGCCTTCCAGGCAGACGCAACAGTGCTAGAGGGTGGAGGTGAATCTGGGTTCACTCCGCCTGTATTCACTCTGCCTGTAGGAGAGGCATGGCACCACCCCCTCTTCGGGAACGGTGACAACACTCACACAAACCCCCACAATCCCCAGGGAGGCAGATTAGAAGGACATGTGAGACAGGAGAGAGAACGAGCCATCAGAACCTCCAGGCCTAAATTAGAGGCTGTCATCCAGCCCTGCGCCACCGTGTGTGTGTGTGCAAGCGAGGTGAGGTGTGTGCGCGGTTCAGTAAGCACTCCGACTGATGTGTCATGCCAAAATGTAAACGGCAGCGCAAAGAAGAAGAGAAGGAGAGGAGAGAGGTACAATGGGACTTCAAACAAGTGCGAGGGACAGCGGCAGCGTCTTAGGAGTGTCATAACCTCTGTTTCCACCTGGTGGGACGGAAAGAGGAGATGTGACGGAGACAGAGGGGGAGAAAGAGACAGAGAAATAGAGTGGGAGGGAGAGACGGGCCGAAAGAGGAGGAGAAATGCAGTGGGGAAGAGGGGGAAGAAGAGGAGGGGTGGGACTCTGTGCCTGGTGGGAGAGTGTGACTCTGAGTCTGTACTCTGCTCTGACAGACAGAGGCCTCACAGGTGTCGCAGTAGACAACATCACTGTTACTATAACTCTGCTTCCCAGTTCAACACAGCACAGAGAGTCACAGAGAGGACAGAGTACTACAGCACAGAGTCTCAGCTGTATAGAGCGATAGAAAGAGAGCGATATGGAGAAGTAGAGGGAGGAGAAAGGCCTTTCTACTGGAGTTCAGACTCCTCTCTGTGTTCTACTTCCGGGTCACCCTGGAAAAAGGCTCACAACCTCCCAGTGGCATATGGTGGTCTCCCTGGTAGCAGCATTACCTGCAGCCCAGTGAGAACGAGTAAATACATCCACAGAAACAGGAAATACATGAATAGGAAGAGGTCAGAGAGTGAGGAGTGGGGGAGAACAGAGAGGGAGAGGAGGGAGAGCTGGGATGGAGGGAGTAGAGTCTGTCAGAAGAGAGGGAGCAAGGAGAGGGGTGGTAGGGAGAGAGGGAGCAGGGATAGGGGGAGTAGAAGGCAGGGTTGGGTAAGCAGGGGATCCAGCCCTGGAGGAGTCAGTGGAGTGGGCTGGCGGAAGTATCTCTCGACCCCCAGTCACAGGACCCTGGAGGGGGACAGGGGATGGAGGTCTAGTCCTGGGGAGGGAGAGGGAGAGGTTTGGGACTGCAGACCAGGGGACTCAAGCCCAGACAGATGTACCTGGGGCAGCAGTGACAGTTGGGAGGACAGGGGGACATACTGCTGGGAGGACAGATACAGCTGGGAGAACAACTGGGAGAGACAGAGGTCCACTGAAGGTAGAGAGAGCTGGAGCAGGTGGGAGAAGGGATCCAGACCTAGCCCCAGCCCCAGACCTGAGTGTTTTAGCTGGGACTGGGTTACCAGATGCCCTGACCATAGACACAGCCCCAGCCCTAGCTCCCAGTCTGTCCCCAGTGTGCAGATTACCAGATGTCCCATCTCCAGCCCCAGCCACTGGCCTGATTATAGCCCTTACTGGCTGCCCTGTCCTGGCTCCTGTAGCAGCAGCACCAGTGGGGGGTGGAGTAGCGTTAGTACCCGCTCAAGACTCAACCTGGCTGGGAGAAAAACAACAGGGTTCCCCAGCCCGGAACCATCTCCCTCACCCACCAAGGAGAAACACCAAGCTCCTAGCCTCAAACCTACTCCTCCTAGACCTCCGCCCAGCACTGATACCACCCATCCACAGAACAGGATCCCCAACCCCACAGCACAGCCTACATGTCTCTCAGGCAGAGAGCCCAAAGCACTCCCACAGCCCAGAGAGGGGAACCCCAGGAGAACTCTGCCACTTATCGGGAAACTACCAGCGATCAGGAGAGGAACTAAGAGACGAGAGGCAGAAAGAGAGAGGGACGGCCCTGACCAAACTGAGAAACAGAACCACATTCAAGACCAGGTCCAGGAACACAACCAAGGGAAGGGGAGTATGAAGAATGGAGTGGTCCCAAGTGGTCGACCGTGCCCTCAACCCCTCTCGTCTCAGAGCCCTGAGAAAACTGGAGAGGACACAACCTGTCCTTCCCTGACATCATATCCTGTCCTAACTTTACCTCACAGGAGTCAGTGGTCACAAGGCCCCTCCCCTCCTCTGGCTCAACAGCCAATCAGCTTCAGCGTGGAGGAGATGGATAAGTATCGCTGTCTTCAGGAGCAGGCACGAGAGCACATGCAAAGACTGCTACAGGGGACACAGACACACACACCGGCACACACACACCCTATCCCCTCCCCAGAGCCATACACACACCTCACACACACTCATACACATGTGACACACACTCAAGAGCAAAACACACACTCTACTTCCCGAAATACCTCTCTAGAGCTAGATTCACACCCTGTGCAAACACAGCTCTTACAGACACACCCTACCCCCAGCCTCCCCCCTCCTCATCCCCCTCTCACCGTACCACAGCCTCTAATGAACTACCCTCCTCCACCCAACCTTCATAATTTAATTCTACAACACACAACTTTCAGTATGGCACTCTCGTCACCCTCCTCTACCTCTTCCTGTCTCGCCCCCCACACCTCACCCCCTCATCACCTGCCCCTCCTACACCCCCCTCTCCCCCATCCCCACTTCCCTCCATTCTCCATCTCTGCTATCTTTCCCTCCGTCCTACTCTCCTATCCTCCTCTACACCTCCTCCCTCCCTCCCCTGCCTTCCACCCCTCTCCCCTCACCGCTCTCTCCCCCCTCACACTGCCCCCAACGAGACCACCGTATCCAGAAAGACTTTGGTCATTGAGGTTTCTACAAAAAGCATTATGATGCTCTCTGATGACATCACATAATAATACAATGCCATGTTAGCAACTCCTGGACAATAATGTCCCATACAGTATAACAATCCACTGAATGTTCTGAATTTGTGTGTGTGTGTGTATGTGTGCGTGTTTTTGTATGAATGCATGCGTGTGCATGTGTGTGCATGTCTTCGCTGTCAGATAAAAACCTTTTAACAAAATGTTTGCCAATTTTCATGTTTTTACATTAACTCCCCTCAATGTACTCTAAACATTTCATGAACATTTCAAAATAGCTTATGAAGTTTCATAATTGTATGTTTGTTAATGGGGGAAAAAACTAAATTTCCTGAAAAGTTTCTGTTTTGGAGATTAGGTTTTTCTGCGCGAGAGAGAATCTCCTTTTGATCCTCTATGTTTCCATCATTCCCCATTCAAGTATGGCTTTCTCTCATCTCTCTCTTCCGCTCTGAGCATTAGACATATTGGCTGTCGTTTAAAGTACCGTAACATCTGAGAGAGAGAGAGAGCGACAGACAGACACCCAGGCCGTGAGCAGAGCAATAAGCCCAACCCCCACTCCTACAACTGCCCAAGCCCCATTCAGCGACCTAAGAGGCATGTATCAGGGTGCCCAGCATGCTCTGCTCACACCTATTAGACAGAGGCTTAACCACACAAAGCACAACTCTGGACACTATGGAACACAAAGCTTTTACTATCTCATGCTGGAATATACAAGGTCTGAGGTCATCTGCCTTTGGCCTAAAGAGCAGGAAGAGCACCAAAGACATTATAAATACAGACATTGTCATCCTACAAGAAACATGGTATAGAGGAGACAGACCCACTGGTTGCCCTCTAGGTTACAGAGAGCTTGTAGTCCCATCCACCAAACTATGAGGTGTGAAAAAGGGAAGAGACTCAGGCGGTATGTTAATTTGGTGTTGATCAGACCTAGCCCACTCTTTTGAATTAATCAAAACAGTAGCATTTTACATCTGGTTAGAAATAACAGAGAAAAATGTCCTCCTGTGTGCTGCCTGTAGCACACCTTCTCCAATATTTGGAACCAAGGCCTGATCGCCCCAAATCCACAAAAGTGGAGAAAAATCCGACCCCAATAACTACCGTGGGATATGAATCAACAGCAACCTAGGGAAAATCCTCTGCACCATCATCAACAGCAGACTCCTACATGTCCTTCATGAAAACAATGTCCTGAGCAAAATATGTGTCTTTTTACCAAATTACCATATGACAGACCACATATACACCCTGCACACCCAAATTGACAGACAAACAAAACAAAAGCAGTCTTGCTTTGTTGATTTCAAAAAAAGCTTTTGACTCAATTTGGCATGAGAGTCTGCTATATAAATTGATGAAAAGCGGTGTTCTGGAAAAAACATACAACATAAAATGTATGTACACAAACAACAAGTGTGCAGTTAAAATTGGCAAACAACACTTTCTTCAGGGCTGTGGGGTGAGACAGGGATGCAGCTTGAGCCCCACCCTCTTCAACATATATATTAATGAATTGGCGAGGGCACTAGATCAGTCTGTAGCAGCCGGCCTTACCCTACTATACTGTACTCTGAAGTCAAATGTCTACTGTTGTAGATGATCTGGTGCTTCTGTCCCCAACCAAGGCGGGCCTACAGCAGCACCTAGATCTTCTGCACAGATTCTGTCAGACCTGGGCCTTGACAGTGAATCTCGGTAAGACATACACTACCGTTCAAAAGTTTGGGGTCACTTAGAAATGTCCTTGTTTTTGAAAGAAAATTACATTTTTTGTCCATTAAAATAACATCAAATTGATCAGAAATACAATGTAGACATTGTTAATGTTGTAAATGACTATTGTAGCTGGAAATGGCAGATTTTTTATGGAATATCTACATAGGCATACAGAGGCCCATTATCAGCGATCATCACTCTTGTGTTCCAATGGCACGTTGTGTTAGTTAATCCAAGTTTATCATTTTAAAAGGCTAATTGATCATTAGGAAAACCCTTTTGCAATTATGTTAGCACAGCTGAAAATTGTTGTGCTGATTAAAGAAGCAATAAAACTGGCCTTCTTTAGTCTAGTTGAGTATCTGGAGCATCAGCATTTGTGGGTTAGATTACAGGCTAAAAATGGCCAGAAACAAAGAACTTTCTTCTGAAACTTGTCAGTCTATTCTTGTTCTGAGAAATGAAGGCTATTCCATGAGAGAAATTGCCAAGAAACTGAAGATCTCGTACAACGCTGTGTACTACTCCCTTCACAGAACAGCTCAAACTGGCTCTAACCAGAATAGAAAGAGGAGTGGGAGGCCCCGGTGCACAACTGAGCAAGAGGACAAGTACATTAGAGTGTCTAACAGACTCCTCACAAGTCCTCAACTGGCAGCTTCATTAAATAGTACCCGCAAAACCCCAGTCTCAACGTCAACAGTGAAGAGGCGACTCCGGGATGCTGGCCTTCTAGGCAGAGTTGCAAAGAAAAATACATATCTCAGACTGGCCAATAAAAAGAAAATATTAAGATGGGCAAAAGAACACAGACACTGGACAGAGGAAGATATGGCTTTTTCTTTGCAACTCTGCCTAGAAGGCCAGCATCCCAGAGTCGCCTCTTCACTGTTGACGTTGAGACTGCCTTGCCCTAAAAAGAGAATATACATTGACAGAATAACTGATGTAATGCAGTTTTTCTGGATCCCCCAAAGGTCGGAGTTCACATGTTACCTGTATAGCCTACCTGAACCTGCATGACATAAGCCATTCCTCACGCTCTCTCCCATCTTGGATAGAAAGTTGTTGTGTGTAAAACCAGTCTATTAATACCAATCTCTTTTTTTCTATGTAGAGGCCTACAGTAGCTACAGTATGTGGCTGCGTCACCTTGCCTTTTTGTATGCAGATGTTTTCACCAGGGCCTGTAGGTCCAGGTAGCAGGTTACTGTTTTACTGTATTACAGTCTTTCCTGAGACATTGTGCATTATAATGTCCAATGTGCTGCACACAATTTAAACTTAGTCTTGAATGATGCATGCCAAGATATACCAGAGATAAGGAACTGTTGAAACTGTAACCACACAACTCAAATGCTGGTTCACCAGTATGAACAAAATCAAGAACTCAAGAACTGTTGTCCGCTAAAGACATCTGTTTGCATCTGTCAATTTACTTGCTGTCCAGTATCCAGACGACGTATCCCAGAGCTTCCTATTCAGTTAATCGCTTTCCGTAATGTGTTGAGGCCGGCAATTAAGGAGAATGCAAGAGGCTCAATTAAAGATGTTACAGAACTGCTGTATTTGAAGCACCACTCCCTTCTGCCTAGTTTCCCTGATGTTGCTACGGAAATCAAGCTGTTTATAACCATCGCTGTAACTGTCACTTCTGTGAAGAGATTGTTTTCTAAACTAAAACTCATAAAAAACTGAGAAGAGTTAGGCTCTCGGTCTGACATGCACTTTTGAACACATACGTATGCTCCACTCATGGCACTGGCGCGGTTGTAGTTTTGACCAGGCATTTGCTCACCAATATCCCTGTCAGGTCCTGACCATAGGGAGGCCTCTAGCCAACTTTATGTTGGTCTGGAGGTGATTGTCAGGGCCTGACAGAGTTGAGATTTCTAGGTAAATCTATGTTTGGTTTTGTTGGTCCCCAATTAGAGGAAGCTGCCCTGTATTGTCTCTAATTGGGGATCCTACTTAAGTTGTTGAGTTCCCCACCTGTGTGTGGGTTATTGTTTGTGCATGTAGCACGCCAGTGCATGGTTGCTTTGGTTCCTTTTGTTGTTTTTGTATTTGTGACAAGTATGTTGATTTACTACAGCTCTGCGCCTTGGGTCCTGCCTACCACCAACCGTGACAATCCCCTTAATTTCAATCAGTTTAATTATTTATTTTTCAAGGCCTGAGGCACTTTGATCAGTCACATTACATTTGGAAATTAAAAAGGTTTATGAATTACTTTTTGGAGGGTTACTGTAAAACATATTTATTTATTTATAAAATAAAATAAAAATAGACAGATGTTAGACAGGCGCATGGGCCTCCATGGGGCTGTGAGGGTTATCCGGTACGCCAGTGCCACGGTGACTGACCCAAATTTAAGTGAAGCGTTGCCTATTTACAGACTCTGAGACCTGTCTCTTGAGAGAAGAAAGGTCATGTATCCAATGTCCACAAAACAAGGTGGAAACTGAGCTGCACTTCCTAACCTCCTGCCAAGGATGACCATAATAGAGTTACATATTTCACTCAAATCACACAGACCACGAAAGAATTTGAAAACATATTGACAAACTCCCTTATTTGTCAAAATACCGCAGTGTACACAGCAGCCAAATTTGTGACCTACCGCCACAAGAAAAGGGCAACCAGTGTAGCACAAACACCTCTGTAAATACAACTAATATCTGTTTATTTTCCCTTGCCATTCATACTACAACTATTTGCACACTGTTACAACACTATACCTAGCTAATAATATAACATTTGAGATGTCTTTATCCTTTTGAAACGTTTGTGTTTGTAATGTTTACTGTTCATTTCTGGATTGCTTATTTAACTTTTGTTTGCTTTGGCAATGTAAACATGTGTTTCCCAAGCCATTAAAGTCCCTTTGAATGGAATTGAGAGAGAGAGAGAGAGAGAGAGAGAGAGGGAGAGAGAGAGAGAAAGAACAGAGCGAGAGAGAAAGAAGAGAAAGCGCAAGGGAGAGAGAGAACACTCAAGGGATATAGTGAGAGAAAGGGAGGTGAGAAATAGAGGGAGAGAAAGAGAGATAGAGAGAGAGAGAAGAGATCAAGAAAAAGTAAGGGTCATCATCTCCGTTTCATACAGGTTAGTTAAGCATTTGTACAAAAAGGCATCGATCACATTAAAACACAAAGACTATCATCCCTGGGACAACACACACACACACACGTAAAATGGAATGCAGGACAATGCAATAACATGTTTCCATATATCTGATGTACAATGTAATGTAAATATATCTGCTCTGCCCTGCCCTGCTGAGGGGTAGAGAGACTGAGACTGACTGCATTATACAACCTTGGGACAATAAAAGCACTTTAAGGAAACACAATTTCTCTGTCTGCTTATTTCACATGCTACGCTCTTAGTTTGTTTGGCTCAATGTCTGCTCTCACACACAAGCATACGCACAAACACGCGCACACACACACACACACACTATCTCAGTTCAGGTCCAGATGGCGTATACTGAGTAGACTACCCAGAGTGCTTTGAAAGATTTGATTGATTTGGCCTCTGTGACATTATAGACCTCCAGGGGAGGAGTCAGGAGACTCCTGCTAGGGGTGATACACACACCTATACACACACACATCCCTGTGGTGTAAGGATGGGGCACCAAGCAGACTACTAAAGTCTCAGTAGTTGGATCTCAAGCTTCCTCTCTCCTCCCTATGACCCCTAATTGTGTGTGCGCCAGCGCGCGCTCTCGATCCGTCTCCACGAGACAGCAGATCAAACAGATTGAGTGAAATCCAGAGCAGCAATAATTAGCAGCCGTTACAACATCAAACCTCTCATCTTAAACACACACATTCAAATATGAGGCACTGATAATTAGTGGATGTTTCAAAATCAAGCTAGACCAGTCTCTCAGACACACACATATTCTGACTGAATCACCACACAAACACACACACAGCTTTAACCACCCCAAACACACACACAAACACACACCACACAACGGTTATTATTGAAGTGAAGCAGCGATGCTGAGGGTGACCTATAGCATGTGATGGAGCGATGCAGGAGGTGTACTGCTGAGAGAGAAATAACCCCACCAGCATGACCCTCTGTAACAACAAAACACACACACGCTAACACACACACAGACACACACACACACACGACCCAGGATGACGGGAAAAGGGCCATTATTAATCATGATGTCACAGCATTTCCTGTTGTCTGTCAGTGACTGATTAAATCATTATCACTAAAATCAAAACCCTGTGTGTGTGTGTGTGTGTGTGTGTGTGTGTGTGTGTGTGTGTGTGTGTGTGTGTGTGTGTGTGTGGTGATTTACGACCAGGAATAGGCAGTTTCTGTGGCTTAATGATGTATGAAAACAGGGGAGGTGACACAGTCTCACACACACACAACTGTCTGTGTAGCTGTAAGACAGCATGGCTAATTGGCTGGTTATGTTATCTCTGAAACACAGCTGTATCTACTAAAGATTACAGCGCTCATGTACACACAGACAAACACAACAATCACAATGCTCTCTGTCTCACACACACACAAACACACACCACACAGAAAGAGAGAGAGAGAGATAGAGATAGGACAGAGAGAGAGAGCGCAAGAGAGAGAGAGCGAGAGTAGGATGCGTAGGAAAATATGTGAGTGTGAGCGTACGACCACTTGGTCAGGCAAAGAGATAATAATCTATTAAACTAATGAGATTGTGTTTGTGTCTAAATTGGAAAGAAAACAGAGTTTAAACTCTGCTTCTCTCTTTAAGTTGTGAGCAACATGTGTCATTAACAGACAAGGGCAGTGTGTGTGTGTGTGTGTGTGTGTGTGTGTATGTGTGTGTGTGTGTGTGTGTGTGTGTGTGTGTGTGTGTGTGTGTGTGTGTGTGTGTGTGTGTTCTCCTGTAGTTTCCTAGCATTACTTAATTCACTAAATCCTACTTCTATACAGTTATAAGAGTCCTTGAGAGAGACACTGATCGTGTTTAAGAGTATGTTTCTGAGTGTGCTATCTAGAACCTAAAAGGGTTCTTTGGCTGTCCCCTTAGGAGAACCCTTTGAAGAACCCTTTTTGGTTCCAGGCAGAACCCTTTTGATTCCAGTTAGTACCCGTTTGGGTTTCATGTATAACCCTTTCCACAGAGGGTTCTACATGGAACCGGAAAGGGAAAAGGGCCATTATTAATCATGATGTCACAGCATTTCCTGTTGTCTGTCAGTGACTGATTAAATCATTATCACTCAAATCAAAACCCTGTGTGTGTGTGTGTGTGTGTGTGTGTGTGTGTGTGTGTGTGTGTGTGTGTGTGGTGATTTACAACCAGGAATAGGAAGTTTCTGTGGCTTAATGATGTATGAAAAAAGGGGAACACAGTCTCTCACACACACAACTGTCTGTTACTAGCGTGTAGAAGTCAGATGTGAGGTGTAGCTGTAAGACAGCATGGCTAATTGGCTGGTTATGTTATCTCTGAAACACAGCTGTATCTACTAAAGATTACAGCGCTCATGTACACACAGACAAACACAACAATCACAATGCTCTCTGTCTCACACACACACAAACACACACCGCACAAAAAGAGAGAGAGACAGAGAGAGATAGGACAGAGAGAGAGAGAGCGCAAGAGAGAGAGAGAACAGAGCAGAAGGTGTTAGAAGTAGAATTATTGACATAATAGTGAGATCATTAATGAATGGCGTTCCATTTTGCGAGAGTTAATTATTATTGTTAGTGAGTTCCTGCTAAATAGAGACAGAGTTCACTTCCTTTCTACTGACTATGTTGTACTGTTGAGAATAGAGGGAAAACAGAATACTTGCTTTTAATTAAAAACTTTTCACTGATGTTTTGACAGACAGATGGAGGCTTCAGAGCCCCCCCCCCCCCCACAAGCACACACACACCGCCCCAACACAATGTAAAATACACACACCCCTCTCTAAGGCCAGTATAGTAGAATGTTTCATAATGACCACTTTAAATCCATACTCTCAGCTGTTACACAGTGTATGTGACCAATTCTGATCATTTGACAAATCAGATCAGTTCTGAAAAATATCTGATGTGAAAAGATCTGATGTGATTGGTCAAAAGACCAATTTGTGGAAAAAATATCATAATTGGGCTGCTGGTATAAACGCAGCCTTACACACACACACTTACACACACGCGTCCCTTGTGCTGACCGACTGTGACCACACAATGAAATCCCAGCTATTCAGGAAACCATGAACAATGTGTGATAACACAGGATGTGTGTGTATCCATTCATCTGTAATCTGTCTCTAATCACACCACTTACTGAGGATCCATCACTCTAAACACCAGGATGTTACTGTCTTTAGGAAGTATTATCCCTTTGGGGGCATTATGTATCATACTCATCAGGAAGGATATTAGCTTAGATACACAAGTATCTCTCTCTCACACACACACACACACACACACACACAGAGAAAGACAGCGAGAATGAGAGAAAGCGAGGCAATGTGTGGGACAGGGTGGTTACACACACCCACACAGGTCTGATGTGTTCATTTAGTAGGATTCTGTTGGAATTCTGAGATTTTGATGATTTCTTTATTAATCCCCTGCAAAACAGCCGGATTAACTCACTAATTAACTACACAAGCACACACATGCTAATTAACCATTTGTTACACACACACAATGAGCAATGTTCAGTCCCAATCAATGTGTTGTTATGACAACACAAGTGTTCTAATCTGTCAATACAGGATTAGTCTCCCACAGACCTAATGTTCTGATTAATAAAACACACACCCACAACTACACCACACACATATACACTGAGTGCACGAAACATTAGGAACTCTTATCATGCTCTTTCCATGACATAGACTGACCAAGTGAATCCAGGAGAAAGCTATGATCCCTTATTGATGTCACTTGTTAAATCCACTTCAATCAGTGTAGATGAAGGAGAGGATACAGGTTAAAGAATGATTTTTAAACCTTGAGACAATTGGATTGTGTATGTGTGCCATTCAGAGGGTGAATGGGCAAAACAAAATATTTAACTGCCTTTGAATGGGGTATGGTAGTAGGTGCCAGGGGCACTGGTTTGAGTGTGTCAAGAACTGCAATGCTGCTGGGTTTTTCACCCTCAACAGTAAGTATCAAGAATGGCCCACCACCCAAAGGACATCGAGCCAACTTGACGCAACTGTGGGAAGCATTGGAGTCAACATGGGCCAGCATCCCTGTGGAAAGCTTTCGACACCTTGTAGAGTCCACGCCCAGACGAATTGAGTCTGTTCCGAGGTCAAAAGGGGGTGCAACTCAATATTAGGAAGGTGTTCCTAATGTTTTGTACACCCCCCCCCAAATGTACACACACATTCATGTAACCCCCCCACACGCAAAATCCCTTCTCATCTAAACCTCAGCGTTCACAATGCAGCTTTCTCTCCCGCCGGCCTGATAATAATCAGTCCCGGAATCTCAGATAACATTCCCGTTTAGCGGTGTGGGAATTCTTCAAAGAGACGAGGGTCTGTGCTGTGTTGAGTTAGCTAACAGGCGTAGACAGGCACCTAGGTCGGTGTGTGTGTGTGTTTGATTCAACATGGTGTGTTTATCTGTCTCAGATCCAGGAGCTGTTTCATAGTGTAAAGTAGGTTAGAGTGGTGTGAAATGACAAGAATAAGCAGATGATTCAACAGCCTAGAAATCTCCTCTTTCTGCTTTATTTGTGTTGCTTTAATGTTATTTTACTGTTTGTGTTCAGTATATGGCCAATGAGTTAACATTGGGTTTGGTTGACTGTTTCAGTAGTGAAAATGACATCAAAGACCTTAAAATTCGCATCTCAGTTTGAATCACTCCTTGCTTCTCAGTTTGAATCGCTTTTTCTCAAACTCTGCTTCTCTCTTTAAGCTATGAGAAACGTGTCATTAACAGACAAGGGCAGTGTGTGTGTGTGTGTGTGTGTGTGTGTGTGTGCGCTCCTGTAGTTTCCTAGCATTACTTAATTCACTAAATCCTACTTCTATACAGTTATAAGAGTCCTTGAGAGAGACACTGATCGTGTTTAAGAGTATGTTTCTGAGTGTGCTATCTAGAACCTAAAAGGGTTCTTTGGCTGTCCCCATAGGAGAACCCTTTGAAGAACCCTTTTTGGTTCCAGGCAGAAACCTTTTGGTTCCAGTTAGTACCCGTTTGGGTTTCATGTATAACCCTTTCCACAGAGGGTTCTACATGGAACCGGAAAGGGTTCCACCTGTAACCAAAAGGGTTATCTTATGTGGACAACCGAAGAACCCTTTTGGAACCCTTTTTTCAAAGAGTGTACTTTTACAAACAATAACCTGTCTCAACCCTCTCATCCTACATTCAGCTTCTATTAAGCCAAGAGTCCTTGAGAGAGAAGCATTGTGTTTGAGAATGAGTGACAATGCCTGTGTGCCTACAACACTCACGTCTTAACCCTCACTCTCCTCTCCTCTCCCCTCCCCTCCCCTCCCCTCCCCTCATCCATCGATACCCCCTCTATCTCTCAATGCTGACTCCTCTCATGAACTCTACAACATCTGTTCTGTAGTAGTTCTTTATTTTAGCAGGTCACATTCAGATTGGAATCTCTTTCTAAAGTGAGCCTGGGTCAAGAAGGGAAGCTAACATTCACCTCATTGTTACAACATGAATCCCAAAAAAATAAGCAGATTGAAAGAACGAACAACATTCAAGTTGAGTTTTTTTTTTATCCGGTTCATTGCAGGACAATGGAACAAAGCTCCTTTCTAATACAGAAAACAATTCAGCACTAATATGACAGAGAGAAAGGTAATATGATTCTGGGAAACTTCTGAGAACACGATACAGACAATATCTAGCGCGAGAGAGAGAGAGATTCAGAGAAAACTCAAAAGGCCCATTCATCCTCTCTCAAGGGCCCATCGACTATCGCACTCGCAACTCTGCTGCTTTCCAACAAAGTGTTGCATCTGGTCTAGTTTGTGAGGTGTACAGAGATAGGTAGGAGTTCTTTATAAACTCAATCTTTATTTAGTTAATAGTCCACTATAAAAGTAGAGAGGGGTATGCAGTCTAAACACAGTTTACACATCTTTATGTACGCACCGATCGCAGGCAGCGTTACTTTATTCACCACAAACGTCTCTCAGCGTTTTCCTACCTAGTGTTTGACCACTAGATCACTGGTAGAGACAGAGGGGTGTAATCAGTGTTCCATGGAGTCCTCTTCCTCATCGTCACTGTTGGGCTCGAAGTCTTCATCCAGGGCAGGGTCCGTCTCCCCCTCCGTCTCCCCCCCCAGTTCCCCCAGGAGCTGCTCCATGTGCTCCAGTATGGGTCCGTCATCACAGAGCAACTTCACATACAGCTGGAGAGAGACACACACACAGTTTGTTACATACATGAATGAAAACCGCTACTAAATGCCTTTCCTGCTGTATTGGGCTCACCAGAACAAGGAAAGCGGATAGGATTTTCTCTGCTCTCTTTTTCACATACACAGTATTGCTGTTATCTCAGTGAAATGCACTGTGAAGCGGGACCATTACAAAAGCCTATTGTAGAGGGGACCAGTAGATTACTCTCTCTGCCTGAGTGGAAGCACTGGACTGATAACAGAACAGAACCCACCATCTAACACACACTACAGCAATCACAACAAACACACACCGATTCATTCCCTTTGCTCCAAACAACTTCTCTAGTCCACAGTGTAGCAGATAAGCAGGAATCTGGGATGAACTGCATTATTCTGAACCATGCATGTGCGCCCACGCACGTACGCAGGCACGCACACAAAGTACAAACAGCAGCAGGAACAGATCACCTTCACACTGACAGTGTAACCCGGCCAAAACAGTGTGAGTGCGCGTAAATGCATGCGTTGATGTCGCCCCAGGAACAGTCACCAAGCAGCATGTCCTGACTGAAGACGCTTGGCCCTCTAGGAGCTCATTTGAAGACAGTTGATGTTCTTAATTTTTGAGCTGATCACTTGAGTAGCATGGCATATCGATAAAATTGACTTATTTAACATAAGCCTAGACGTTTATGGAATGCTCATTTAGAAAAAGGAATGCATCTGCCAGAAGAGTATCATTTTTCATTGCAATAGCCGTTAGTTAAATAAACAGTGTTATACATTATAGAGACGAGTGCTGAGCTCAGCAAAGCCACACAATCAATGAAACACATTTCTCAGTTAGTGCTACAAGTTCTCCTGCAGTGTTTCACACAGACACATCTTTCCTAAGCCGTTGTTAAAGGGGGTGAGGGTGTTGACCTGTGAAGCGAGAGGAGGGAAATTAATCCTTAAATAATCTCACCCTCTCTCTATCCAGATCCCTACCTCTCTCCTCCCCTCTCCAGATCCCTACCTCTTTCTCTCCCCTCTCCAGATCCCTACCTCTTTCTCTCCCCTCCTCACTATCCAGATTTCTCCTCTCCTCTCCTCTCCTCTCCTCTCCTCTCCTCTCCTCTCCTCTCCTCTCCTCTCCTCTCCTCTCCTCTCCTCTCCTCTCCTCTCCTCTCCTCTCCTCTCCTCTCCTCACTATCCAGATCCCTCCATCCTCTCCCCTCCTGACTATCCAGATCCCTACCTATTCCTTGAAGTTCAGGTTGTATTTGTACATACAATAAATGGCACATAAATTGTGAACGCGAGAGTCGATGTGCCCTTCCTTCCTTCCTTCCTTCCTTCGAACCTAATAGAGGTCAAGGACTTTTGCCTCACTTCCCTCTAAATCAATCTCCCTCTCCTATCGCAGCTCCTCAAACTTGCCACAAATCTCTCCAGCTGTGTGTCCACTCTGTCCATCCTTCACCCTCTCTTTTCCTCCTGACCCACACTGCTTTATTTATCCCTCTTTCTTCACCTTCTCTCCCCCCCCCCCCCCCCCGCCTTCTCTCTCTGCTCAACAAGTGACCTTCCTGTCTGTGTGACAGATCACTCCTCAAACTCCAACCTAGAACACACACCCACACACACTCTCTCAGGAGAGAAGGAGAGCAGGGTAGGGAATGATGTGAGAGGTGGAGTGTAGGGGAGGGTTGAGGGATGGTATGGTATGGTTAACAGCAGAGGAGGTGAATTCAATAGTAACAACATCACAGACAGAGGCAGCACTGTGTGTGTGTGTGAGGTAAAAGTGTGTGTATGTGTGTATAAATGTGTGTGTGTGGGAAGGAGCAAGTGGAGGTCAAGCGTTTCACTCTTTGATGAGCTAGAGGCCATCCCTTAGGGTATGGATGGCTTGGAGGGTATGTGTGTGATATCATTTTAATGCTGTGGCGAGTGAACTCAAGGAGTGGTGAAGTGTTAATAGTGTGTGTGTGTGTGTGTGGCCCTGGACATTTGACCGGCAGCATTTTAATTTAACTGACTTTTGAGAAATTTACCAGACCTATATGCACTAGGTGCGTAACCCGATTATGGCGTCCACCCTCGGTGCTCAGAGTGACATAACTCACATTTAGATGATGGTTATTCAGAACGGTGTGCGTCCTTCTTACCGAATTCCGATGCACAATTTGAAGATGTTAGAATAACTGCCACATTTACTTTTCCTCAGCCAAGAAGACGAGTAACGAACAGCAAAATCACTAGCCTGTGTCAATCTACCATCCCCCATAGTAGAACAGTTGACCTATTCAATTGGTCAGCTTGTTGAGAAGGAAATAGTCTATTCTAAAAAAGTATAAGCAATGAGGCTGATGCAACAGATCAGAACATTGATAAACTATTAATTCTTCACATTATAAGCGCAGCAATTCACACAACGCTACGTGCAAAATGTTTGTTCCATTATGCAATTAGCGGTAAGACACGCGCACCGCACATGCGAGTGGTTTCATGTGACATATATGAAAAATATCCATTTGAAATGTAGAAAGAGTGGAGATCTAACGATACAACAACTACCATGGTGTTGCTAATATGACTACGATTATGCCTTTGGCTACTGGACATTGAAAGAAAGTTAATTTGAAAACCAATAGAACATGACAGAAATAGGCTACTGGTTTCAATAGCATATAGAAGTATTTATTAAATAATTGGCTCCACGTTTCTATGGTCAGATTTTACTTTGAAGCAAAGTAAGACATGCGAGTGAAATGTTCAGGTTTCAAACAATTAAGTACGTTTTCAAAATGCATACTGCCTCCAGCTCAACGCAAAGTGATGTGTGACGCGCTGAAGCCTGCCTAACATGGCGAATGGGAAGCGCGCCTAGCCTAGCTCTTTTTAAATCGTGGATTTAGAATTGTTACTCAATGATTGGGCTTATAAAAGCACATTTCACTCCAGCAGCAACTAATGAGCTGTTTGAGCTGATGTAGCAGTAGCTCTCATGCTGTCTGACAGATAGAGAACCTATCTGTATGCTGTGACCATGTGATAAACATAATGACTAACAAAAGTACACACACACCAATTTAATTCAACTAAATTACACAAATAAACATATAGACCGAAATGTGTTTACATCGACTGGTATTTTGCCATGGAATTATTTTTCCTTCTCTCGGACGGTTTTATTTAAAGGCTTATATATTTCTGTGCAACTCTCCTAGAGAGAGATAAATTGCCAAAGACATGAACTGTTCACACCACTACCTGTGTGTGTGTATATGTGTGTGTGCGCATGCCGTTGTCCTGTGACAAACATTAAAATTGCATACAGCTATTTATGGCTTTGTAAGGGGCTAAGAGTTTACAGCTCCACTGATCTCCTCTCGGGGGGGGGGGGGGGGGTTCGATTGAGGGAGGGATGGAGGAGGATTGGAGAGTTGAGAGATGGTTGGAGGGGTGTCAAGGTCAACCATCATCCAACCCCCCTGTAACCTTCCATGAGAGGGAACAGAAGAGAAACAGGGTCCGTCTCTTTAGAAGTAATGTGTCGAAGCACATTCATCACAGGGGAAATTAATAATGGAGATTTATAACAAACATAGTCAAATGTGCACAGACACATACACAGGCAAACGCACGCAAAAATGTAATTACATTTGCACAAACAGTGCTAACATTATTAAATATGCTAGAAGGGGATTTGTGTCTAAAACAAGACAGTGGGTTCTAGGCCTCATTAACATGTTCAGTTTCTCTGACTGAACTCTGAGACTGAACACTTTAATAATTAACACCACTCTCACAAACACTGGTCTGTTACAATGGAAGAATCTCATACACACACACACACTAGTGATACGCAGGGTGACTCAAACCCGCAGTCCCCGTGGTTATATCCGCTGGGTTTATGGTCATAAAATATTGTGTGGATTAAGGGCAGGTGGGTGGCGGGAAGGTTGAATAAAGAGAAAAATCCATAAATGTATAATTCTTGTGCAATTCATAGCTATAGGTTACATTGGGGGTTTCTTTCATTATTTGTATCTAACGTCAGTGCATAAGCCTAAGCTTCAAGGCCTAACTGTACAGGGACCAAATACAAGGCAATTGCCAAATGCTTTTGGGAACACCGGCAGAAAAAGTTAACGTCGATCCACTGAGGCAAAAAGGACAATGTTGGAGTATAATTCAATAAGTGAAAAGATGCGAAATGGAGAGTTTAAAATAAAGAGAAGGGAGGGACAGAAAAGTAATATATGGGAAAGATGTGTGATGATTGTGAGGAGCTATACACATTTGACAGTCACAAGACTGGGACTTCAAATATGGCATGTCAAGGAAACTGTACTGTCCAGATGGGTGGAGAAATAATTTATTTCAGCATCTTGTGAGAATGAATGTGCGGTTAGGGACAGTCTGTAAAGGTGCTATCTTTATCAGCATTGAAAACACTGAAATCCAAGCCAAACTGAAGCCAAACTGAAATCTTATCAAAAACATGTTGGGTTGTTTTCACAGCTTTTAACTCCCTTAAAACCGGTAAAATGTATGTAATTTGGAAATTTTGACCTTTTTTTGGGTTATTGCTGCGCGAGAGAAGCAAAGATTAAAGAGAACTTTACCGATGTCAACTAGATTGAAGCATTCATTTTATCGATGCATACATACATATTTTCTGCCGAGCCTGGGTTTATTTAGTATTCTTAGGCAACAAGTACATGACAGAAGCTGCAAAATATCAGAAAGCAGAAACATAGGCATAAAAGAAATCCTGCACCCATCAAAAACTTGTTCCAGCATCTGACTGTACAACGTATTTTCTATATTAGCGGGTTAGGGTGGGCCTCAGATTTTCACTTTATCACATAGTTGGGTGGTTGCGGATGGGTTATTACCAATTGTGGGCGGGTGAACAAACAGCTGACCCGCACATAACTAACACACACACACACACGCAGTCTTGTATAACTAACCTTGTGGGGACACAGAATTCAGTCCCATTCAAAATCCTATTTCCATAACCCCTAAACTTATCCCTCCAAACCTAACCTTAACCCTAAAACTAACCCTAGCTCCTAACCCCTAAAACGTTTTGCCCCTTTTTCTCCCCAATTGGTAGTTACAGTCTTGTCATATCACTGCAACTTCCGTACGGACTCGGGAGGGGCAAAGGTCGAGAGAGCCATTCGTCCTCCGAAACACAACCCTGCCAAGCCGCATTGCTTCTTGACACACTGCTCGCTTAACCCGGAAGCCAGCCAAACCAATGTGTCGGAGTAAACACTGTACAACTGCCGACCGAAGTCGGCTTGCAGGCGCCAAACCATCCCCTAACCCGGACGACGCTGGGCCAATTGTGCACCGCCTCATTGTGACAGCCTGGGATCGAACCGGGGCTGTAGTGACGCCTCAAGCACTGCGATGCAGTGCCTTAGATCGCTGCGCCATTTCGGGAGGCCCCTAAAAAGAATTCTAACCTTAACTCTTTTGTGGTTTTAAACACCCAAACCACACCCACTCCATGTCTCCATTTAGCTTGTAACAAAATTCTAAAGACAGACACATCGCTCCTCGGGGTGAGAAAACATTTAAGATAGGGTTAACATATCAGAATCACTGCCAGTAGTGAATCTCTGTGTCATACATGTGTATTGCTGACAGTACGATATCGACCAAACAGACTGACATCAATACGTAGCCTCATCAGTATGTTTTTATGTTTGGGAGTGTACCTTCTTGGCTTTGGTCAGGTAAGATCTGGTTGCCTCCTTCAAAGCTTCACGCTCCTCCCTCTCCTCATCGCTCTCTTCTCTCTCCTCCCTTGTTCTCTCCTCCTTTGCTCTCTCCATCTGCAGGTAACACACCCAGCCTGAGAGATACCACACCTGTGAGCGAGAAAGAGAGAGAGCGAGCAAGAGAGAAAGGTGTGTTTTATTAAGCGAGCTCAGCTGTGACGGGGGAAACACATTTAACGGTCTGATGTCTAGTCTGTACCTGGAACTGTAACAAGCTTAACACACGCACCGGAGGCACTGATTCAAATGCACACATCATCTGCATGAGCTGCCACTATAGTAGCGAGCTGGGCCTGTGCTGCTGCAGTTTGATACATACGTATCAAACTATATATATATACACATATATACACATATATATATATACACATATATACACATATATATATATATATATATATACACACACACACACACACACGTTAAATACACCCTACACAGTTTACCCCCATTCTTCCACCTACAACACACAGCACACTTGTACTTCAGAAACGTGTGTGTGGGTGTGTGTCTCATCTGAGGACAAGGATCAGCCACCCACACTTCTGGCAGAAGTAGGACATTAACATTCCCCTCATTTACTATTCATTTTACAGCAGAAAACAACAGAGACCTCCACCTCTATCAGTAGACCCAATACACACATGCATGCACGCACTCATGCAGACAAGAGGCTTGGAGGCTGAACATAACCTTATGCAGTTTGAATGATTATACAATTATTATACACATCCCTCTCATGACCTGATCTACAACTCTGTAACTTACGTTTTGAGCATAGTGGTTCAGAACTTTTGAAGACACGCACTGACCTGTGTGTGAATGTGTGTCTATATCTGGTTTGTTACTTCATTCAGAATGTCTTTGCTTCCATGAGTTAGAGGTGGGTGACTTATCAAAAATAGTGGTTAGCACAAATACAAAGCTGTGGTTAGAGGGTTTAGACTAGGTTGTCATCATCTCCAGTTGTGTTATACAGGTTATTCTGATGGTTCTCGAGAACACTGCTGACAAAACAACTCTGTGTGTGTGTATATGTGTGTCTGCTTAAAACAGGTGTCTCCTGAATGAGTTCAAAGGTTCAGCACCCAAGTGACTGCTCTCAATCTGTCAGCCGAGGTGTGTAGGAGGGAGGGTGAGAAAGAATGAGCACTGCAGTTAGTTCGTGTCACACACACCACACACACACCTCTTGCAAAGAATACTAATATGGCTCTGAAGCAGGGAGAACTGAATGGAGGATGCAGGTGTGTGTTCTGCTTGATTCACCCACAGAAAATAAAACTGTCTATTTTCAAAAGGATAAAGCTAAAAACATTAACAACTTCATAGTTAACAACACTATAACATTATGGAAGAAAATTAAACAGATTTTACAAGAACCAATATCACTCCCTAAAAACACAACCCAATGGAACGATCCTTGGATAGCTTTTCAGATTTCACCAATAAAAAATTAGTCCACATGGAAAACTAAAGGCATTGACATTGTAAATGACTTGGTAACAGGAAATACATTTATTTCCATGATAGAATTAAAAAGTAATTTTGGACTGACCAATGTTGATATTTTCAAATACATGCAACTTAAAAGTTTAATATAAAGACATTTTTATTTGAAATCTTTTGGACATCAGCACAATCTTGAGGCTATCCTATTTGAGTCAGAAAAGGATATTCATATGATAGGTAAGATATGCAAATCCTTGCAGAGAGCATATCTAACTGACAATTTTACTATTGGAACAAAGACTTAAAAAGAACTGATGTTGGCATAAGATGGAGGGAATGTTGGAACATAAGTAACAAAATTACAGTTAACTAAAATGTACGCTTAATCCAGTATAAACTAATGTATTGAATTTATTACACAAGAGACAAAATCCACAAATTCTACAGCACAATGGCAGAGTCATGTCTTAATTGTAAAACTAACAATGACTCAATAATCAGTTCTTCTAGGAATGATAAAATCCAAACGTTATGGGCAGACTTAGAAAGTTGGCTGTCAGAAGTAGTACAATGTAATTGTACTTTTAATCCACCTGTCTGCATACTGTATTTCAAGACATGGCATATGAGGGTGCAGTGAGATACCCAATGGGTAATCATCATCTTGAAAAAACATATACTTAAAACTGGAAATCAATCAATCCTTCATCGTTAACACAATGGAAAAGGTCAAATGCTTAATTATCTAAATGTTAAAAATGCGTGGGCGACGGAGAGCAACAAAAATGGTGCAGTTTGAGGCCATGTGGCGGAGAGTGGTGTGGGCGCTGGAGAGCAGGTGGGGCTGGGCAGGGGTGATGTTGATGTTTGTGTGCGTCTGTATGTTGTCGTTTGTATGTGGATGTTTTGTAACCTTTAAAAAAAATAAAATGTAAGAAAAAAATCAAATCAAATGCCATCATTATCATGACTCACCTGCACCACCTCGTCATCCTCCTCTAGTAGACCCTCCAACACATCTACTGCCGTCTGAGCGAGGGAGAGAAATCATTAAAAAACTCAACATAATTTCCATTGTTCATTATACATTAAGCACATTCTGCTCCTAGGCTGAGTCGCTATATGTGTGGTGGCAGAGAGAGCGAGGCGCTTCCTGTTACACACATACACCTCGCTCTCTCTGCCTCTTTAAATCAATGGATGTGATCAGTAAGTCTAATTAGAGTCTCAGGACCCAGTGTTCCGCAGACACAGTCGCTGATAGCAACAAGACAACTTACACAGTCATCAATACACAATGAAGCTAATCTCATGATTACTTTCAATAATCAGTCAATATCCCTCCTTTCCAATACTCCTTGACCTCAACAACCAATACAGAACTGATCATGGTCAATAGCTATAGTCTATATCACTGGACCGGGTCACCAGTCCACCCCCTCCTGTCCTGATGACTCCAGACTAGTTGCCCTTACCCCTCCCCCAGCGTACACGACCGCACGAATCTCTTCAAAGATTGACCTTTCCCGTTTTAAGTTTCCCCTTTTTATCATCACTTGTGTATGCGAGAGACGGAGGGTGTGTGTGTTGATTAATTGTGGAGCTGATTACCGTCTGAGAGGTATTAAGTTTGAATAATTAACACTTTCTGATTAGAGGGACTTTTACCTTTTCTATGAATATGTTTATATGGTCTTTATATAGATGTACCACCTGCATGATTCACCTAGTTGAAATAGACTGATTGTCGTTCACAGTTGCTTTTGGTTTTCCTGCATCTCTGTCTCTAAAACAGTGTGTGTGTGTGTGTGTGTGTGTGTGACAGCCCTCCAGACTATTGTAGTTATTGGTCTTGTCCCAATCCGTGTGCTGCACTCTAGTAAAATGATTCTGCTTAGCAACGTCGCCTGCAGATTACTCAACAGCAACAAACACATACACGAAACGATTCAGGACCAGTGAGAAACTTCCCTCTTGGGAGTAGTTCATTTATAACTCTCTCTGTGTGTGTGTGTGTGTGTGTGTGTGTACCCGTGAACATGCTTGTGTGTGTTTGAAGTGTCTTTATTAGTGTCCGTTCAGTCAGACTCCCGTACCTTTGTAACCTCCTGTTGTAGGAGTGAAAAACAAAGTGAATCATTTGACACTTGGTCTTGAAAAAAGGTCCAATGCAGCCATTTTATAATTTCAATATCAAATCATTTCTGGGTAACAATTAAGTACCTTACTGTGATTGACCAATTAAATGGTCAAAAAGAAACTAAAATAGCTTCTTAGCATAGATACATTTTTCAAGCAGGAATTTAGGACGGTCTGGGACTGGTCTGAGTGGGGAGGGGAAAACTGAAAAACTAGCCGTTATTGGCAG
>CM042416.1:27575636-27683451 GCA_023634145.1 Thymallus thymallus | reverse complement strand
ATAACTAAGTGATTATTTTTCTGGCGGTTTGTACACATTAATGTCCAGGAAACCAACAAGTAAACATATTTGAGTGCACTATTCAAAGAAGTATCAGATAAAACCCTTGGATTTAACTGTAGCTATGATTATAGAGTAGAAGTGTCTACCCTCATTAGAACTAATTTCACCCGGCATCCCACGTTTCATATTTTGGATGTAACCCCCCATACAGACTGCTGAGTCTAAGAGGGTGATATGATTAACTTTTACAGATGTGATCTGGTAATGATCAAATATCATCCAGAAACAAAGCAATTTCCCTCCTTCTGGCTCACTTCCCACTTAACGCTCCCTCCTATGAACTGACAAAGGCATGAATCCTTGATCAATAGTCTAAAGAGAGAGCTAATCAGATTGTTTCCCAATATCAACTCCAAAAGCCTGCTTTTTCACTCACTAGCGGATTTACCTCCCTCTTACAGTTTCCCCAGAGACAGAAGAGCCATCCTGAATGAAATCAAAGGCAGGAAATATAAGATTGTTTTCTATTAAAGAGTCTCTCTCTCTCCCAACCACTGCTCATTACCGTGGGTGTTCTTATTGAAAAGAGATTTGTTTATTTTATTCATTGTAGACCCTCTCTGCCGGAGATAATCAAACGACAGGAGAAAGGAGGAAGAAGAATAACAGAGAGAGAGAGAGAGAGCAGAGTGGGTTCTCTTACTTTGAGACTAAACTCAGGAGAAGCTCATAAAACCAGGGGAAATGATATTTGGCTTCCTCTTTATCTGTGGCAAGCAGGCAGTCTGGGAAGATTGAGAGGTTTATGGGTAATAGAAAGAAGAGAGCAGCCGTGTGGCCCGCCTTTATGAACAGGATTAAGCCAGATTCGTCAGGCTGTAGGACAAGTGAGTGGTCTCACACATTTAGCACCTGTACAACAAGAGTGGCTGTCACTGCTCTCTCTATGGTTGTGAGTGTGCTGTACAGGGAATCATCAGGATTTGATGTTTGCAGTTGTCACCTCATCATTTCGGCTTGAGTGTTTTTTGTGTATGTCTGATTTTGTGCAGTCTACTAGACTCTCTGTCTCTCTTCCTGTCTTCGTCTTCGTTGATGATCCAACCCAAAGTGAATAGCATAAAAACTTGATGAGAGAAGTATGAGTTGAGAGAATGAGACAACTTTTGAGAAAATTTTATTTTCTAAAAGAATACTAAAAAGTGTGCATTTCTGGCTAGCACGTCCTCTATTTGCTTCTCTTGGAGGTAAGTCTTCTATAACCTATAACATATGTGGTGAGTGAGAGACTCCCTGCCGTCAGTGATCAGACACACCTCTTTCTCTTGGAGCATCACAGCGGCTGCCTGGGTGGCTGGCTCATTACAATACCAGCATGAGACACTAGGGTTGAACTGGGGTGGAACTTGTGTAGTCGTCAGGAATTGACATCCACCACCATGAATACTGCTATAATACTGCCGGGCTATGAGAGAATATCATATTTCATTAGTTCCATATGAAAGATGAATGAATGGAGAATGAATGAGACAAGAATTAATGGATGAATAGTTCAGTGAATCAAAATATGCATAAATCAGTGAATGCAAGGGTACATTCTTAAGAATGTCCACTCAGTTCTAAGAACTGATCAAAGACAGTTTGAAAGGGATAGCTTACTATTGTCAGTAATGTCCACTCATTTCTAAGAACTTCAAAAAAAACAAAAAAAAACAGAGATAATAAACTATTTGCCCAATGGAGGCTCATCTTGCTCACGGTAGGTGTGGCCAAAGAGGTTTGCTTGGGCCTGTGCATGGGTGTTTGTACTCTTGTCTTTGAAGCCGGGTTGAAAGAGCATGCTGTCAACCTCCTCTGGCTGTTGTTGCCTCTTTCCTTCTGAGAAATGCTTGAGGCGTTTGAACTTTCCCCTAGCTGCCATGGTTTAGTGTATGTGTTGACGTGTGAATGTGTTGATGATGGGTATGTCATGGTTTTCATCAGAAACATCATTAATGTTTCATAAACAAGAGAGAACATTGTTCGGCGTGAAAATAAGAAAATTACACCTTGCTGTGTCCCATGAAACTTGTGAATAAAAAACGAGCGCACACTGAAGATTTGCATTCAAGGTATGAACCTTACAAGACGGGGAACAAAGAAAACACGCATTCTGATTTTGGTTCCAATGTAAATAGTAACAGAATCGTTGATCTACAATAGGGTTGCGAAAAATCATGATTATCATACTAATTATATTCATAGCAGTTCACAGCAAGAACATGATCTATGGTAGCAGTCCTCAAGAACAGTAGAAGGTACGTAAGAAGCAGGGCACTAGGCCGACATAATGAAGTCTTGGGCAGGTTGGTTCAGCTAGCTAAATTGATGTCGGAACATCATTTGATTGACCGTACCACATTGTCATACCTTCTTTAACTAGGTCTTAAGTGAAAGGTTCATTTTAATTCAGAAAAGCTGTCTAACATCGAGATGTTGCCACCGAATGTGTTTCCTCTAGATGCTGAATAACACTGTGAATAGCTGGTGACAGGAGCGGTATAATTGGTGGTGGCAGTTCATCTGCTGTTTCCCTTTCACTCTTTGGCAACATCACTATATCTGCATTCCTGTCATACACCTGAGGAGACAGGAGTTACTAGGAAACAAAGAAAGACAGGCTTCTATATTGATGAAAATCAAATCCGTTTCATAGACATTCCGTCTTCATTAGCTTGTTGCTGTTGTTGGATTATTAAAGGAAGTGAATGAGCAGCTCATTACGGCAAAGCAACTGATTTGAAACTTAATATCAAGTCTGGTTACACAAAAGAACATTGAACAATGTCATAATTGTTCAATAGGCTCAAGTTGTACTGAAACGATTGAAATGTAAACTAGTCACTTTGCATTCTTTTTCTATATCAGTTTAGTCATTCATCATTTGTCTTGGCATATATTGTGAAACTCAGAGTCTGCTGAACGTTCCTCTACTGATAGAAAGAGTACGTGATGAGGTAATAAAGAACTCTACAGAGTTTGTGCACAATGTGTATTGTTCTTCGAATCTACACGTTAACTCAGCTCTGTCTTCTAAATGGCTCACCTGCGCCAAGGCGGCAACCACACACACACACACACACACATACACACACACACACACACACACACACACACACACACACACACACACACACACACACACACACACACACACACTCATATACCAAGCCCTCAACCACACACGTGTGGGAACCACCTGCTGTAAAACTGATTAGTAAGGCATTGTCCTCCTGGTCCTGGAATAAATGGCTGATTGGATGCTTAATGAGAAAGGGAGTGAGGGCATGTAGAGGTTAGACAACTGCTTCTATTGATACTTCTCCTTTTATGAACCCATTAGTATGTTTTTTTCAGTTTAAAGATACATTTCCCCTCCCTGGAATAAAGACAATGGAACATTACTGAGAAATTATCAGTATTATCTGCCTTCTGTTATCAGAATGTTTGATTGGTGGAAATCGTCTCTGCTTCTCTTTGAATGCTATCCAATGTCTTCCTTGCTCCTGTGCTGTAATAGTAAACGCAAGCCTCATCACGTCCCAAATAATAGCTCATAATAAATGTAGGTCTGGACCACAGTTTGAGTTGGCTCCACCAGGTCCGTCCCTGTATGCTTACCTCTGGAGGGTGCTGATGTTGTAAAGCAAACAAATGTTAAGTAACAGACTATGAAGAGATAGATGAAATACTAGGAACATGGTTTTCAACAGATGCTCACAATCCATCTGTTATGACAAGCTGCACTGCTAATTACGCTAGCGGAGACGTTTATTGCATTTTAATGGCCTGCACGCAGCTGATCTTCAAGGCCCTCTCACACACGTGTTGCAAGTGAACACCGAGCCTTAACTTGTGAATAAATCAGAGGAGAAGCAGCCCTGACAGCCTTGCCCTCCACTCCTTTCACAGAAAAGAAAGCCCTGCGGAAAGCAGACAACATAGCCTACAAATGTTTTATGGATACGAGAGTCGGCAGAGAGAAACACGAGCAAACACAACATACTGATAGGAGGCTAAGAAATGTAAAGAGTGGACGGAAGAACGAGAGAAGTGGGAGAAGAGGGGGACAGGGAACGGAAATTAGAGAGAATGTGATGGAAAAGGAGAAGAGAGTGGAGAGAGGGTGAAAGACATGAGGAGAGAGGCTTGGAGCAACAGAGAAACACCCTATGCCTGTTCCACTTGGCTCCAGTTCTTCTCTCTCCACAGTGATTTAATGGTGGTGTCGCCCGCTGTCCCTTCTATAATCCCAGTGCTTTCTCCCAACAGTCAGCCCAAAGGTGATGAACAACCTGTTGTGGTTAGATTGAATTGCTTGCATGTCTGCAGCTGGAGCCCCTCAGAGAACAAAGCATTACCTACCCCCAAAAAAAACAACCATCCCCAGCACAACACAGACAGATAGGAAAACAACCAGAGTGGTCTGATGGCCAATACACCTGGCAATTATTCAACTTTGAATAGTTGCTAACTGTTTTTTTCACCATGTAGTCACGTATATTCGTATAACATAAGTTAACAGCCATTTACTCTACAGCATTAGCGTTGGAGTCTGACATAGCCCCTATACACTACATGTGTTTTTCAAATATCTGTCAGGGTCAATTAGGCAGGACAAGATGGCCTCCAAAAATCCCATTTAGAACCACAATTGACTATAGGTGAAAGTGAAAGGTTCATTTTAATTCAGAAAATCTGTCTAACATCGAGATGTTGCCACCGTTGTGTTTCCTCTAGATGCTGAATAACACTGTGAATAGCTGGTGACAGGAGCGGTATAATTGGTGGTGGCAGTTCATCTGCTGTTTCCCTTTCACTCTTTGGCAACATCACTATATCTGCATTCCTGTCATACACCTGAGGAGACAGGAGTTATTAGGAAACAAAGAAAGACAGGCTGCTATATTGATGAACTTTGTCAAATCAAATCCGTTTCATAGACATTCCGACTATAGGTCACCACAACAAACATCCCCCATAAATAGTCTATGTGTGCCTGGCAGTTCCAGAACTCCTGAGTGGCACAGCGGTCTAAGGCACTGCATCTAGAGGTGTCACTACAGACCCTGGTTTGAATCCAGGCTGTATCACAATCCGGCTGTGATTGGGAGTCCCGTAGGGTGGTGCATTCTGGGTTTGGCCAGGGTAGGCTGTCATTGTAAATAAGAATTTGTTCTTTACTGACTTGCCTAGTTAAATCAAAAAATTTATAACATTGTTGAGATGGATTGTCATTCCAGTTCTAATCCTCATCAATATGAGATTACAATGTTGAGATAAAAATGTAGTACTGACTTTTTTTATTCTGTTTGGCTCTTTGTGAGAAATACCTGTAGAGCTCTTTTGCAAACTTGTATGCATAATCCACATGGGGTTTTATAAAAGTTTCCATACTTTGGAGACTTGTGCATAGTTTATACAGCCCAATTCTGGATGCATCCTCATGGAGTAGCACCGTGCCAACATTTTTCAATATTTGGTAGAATTCACTGAAGCTCACGGCTGCAGTCATAGCTTGGCAGTTTCTTTTTATTGAAAAAGTAGCACATCTGGTGTCTGTGA
This sequence comes from Thymallus thymallus, assembly GCA_023634145.1. NCBI lineage: Eukaryota > Metazoa > Chordata > Actinopteri > Salmoniformes > Salmonidae > Thymallus > Thymallus thymallus. The sequence goes on along the minus strand of CM042416.1, from coordinate 27,677,844 downwards.
AAATAAAATCCCATTGTGCTCAAGGAGGCAATCCTACTTCTCTCCTGTACTTTGAAGAGGTGATAATAACCATAATAAAAGACATAGCTCTAAGGAAATTAAACAGCATCTCCATCAAGAAGCAGCATAGGCCTGGACTACTGCTTTCCAATTGTTTTCCAGTTAGCACAGCAGTCAAAGGAGAAAATATCTGCTTTCTGTCAGATTAACAAGAACATGCAAACAGCAGAGTCACTGGAGAAGCCAGGATTTTCCAATGCCTTAGAACTTGACGTAACACAGACAGCACTCTAGAACTTGGCCAAAGTGCTTCCAGTCGCCTTGTTTGATTTGGTATATTCTATCAGACTCCCCACAGGACACACACTGGTTGAATCAACGTTGTTTTCATGTAATTTCAATGAAATTACGTTGAACTAATGTGGAATAGATGTTGAATTGACGTCTGTGCACAGTGGATCTTGTGTGATAAAATGTACGAGTTTTACCGAAAAACAAATCAAGCTTTAATAATCATAATCAAGGAACACACTTATGTGGGTTAATGAAGGCTGAAATGTAAGACTTTTGTTACGGGAGCAATACCTCTGGGATTGGAGTGTGTTTGTGTCTGTGTTCATAACTTTACATTGTGTACACAGTCTCTCAGAACAAAAATAAATCCTTGATTTGAACAACCAGACTTTCGTTATTACAGAACTCTGACAATCTGTCTATTGAGCTGAAACAATGTTTCTCCAAAGCTAAGCGAAGGCCTGTGCGGTCCATTTATACAATAAGTCAGGGGAAGGCAACCCTGTTCCTGGAGTGCCACAGGTGCTGCAGGGTTTTGTCCCAACTAGGCACCACACCTGACCAACTGAGCTAATTGATCAGTTCAGTGATTGCTTAAATTCTGCACACCAAGTTTTCCAGGTTGGTTAAATCACTCCAGGACCAGGGTTGCCTACCCCTGCAATAGGTAATCCTAAACGTAATGCACTATCATAATATTAGTACCACAAAGACATCATTGGATGGAAAAGCATACCAATTTGTGTCTGACCCCACTGTGCTTCAAATACGAAAATGCGAGAGCATTTGTGAGAGCTGAAGCAGAAAACAATAAGAGACAATGTGGTCGGAGCTCCAATTGAGCACATCATTGCTTAATTGACTTTGCTTAATGTCTTCGTAACTGTCCATTCCAACCCACCCAAGTTATTTTTAGCTAGCCACTGTGAAGCCAGAATTTGCCAAAAGTGGCCTATGGAAGTTTGAGACTAAGAAAATATCTTAACTTCACTTTATTGTTAAGTTAAACTTCACAATATAATATCTCACTCAAACTTTATTGTTGCAAGTTTGAGACTTCAGGATATTATATTTCACTGCCATTCTCTGTTTTGAGGATCTGTGACAATAAAATTATAGCCATATGAACTACCTGTTCTGTTTGCCCTAAGATACTAGTTTGATGAAGCATTGAATTCACCACACGTCTGTCCTCATTTTGGCCCCTGGGTGCAATTACTCAAAGACACTGTGCTCATTTGATTAGCGCTGTGTTACAGATGGGGCCCTCCTCAATCAACGTGTCCAGAATTATTTATGGAAATTACTTCACGGGCAATTTACAGCAGAGATTTGAATATGGCTGCAAGTCATCACAATTATTTTAGTTTTTGTGATTCATAATCATAAAAATGTTCTAATATCTAATAAAAACATGGAATCTAGTATCATTCAGGCATGTCATGCCTTTGTTGTTTGTTCTAACAAGCGTGAAAAAACAGGGATAATTACCACTCTTAACGTAATAATGATGCATGGTTTGTATATACTTTTAAAAGTGCCATCAATAAACTGTAGAGTCATTCTTTCATATGGAACTTCTAAACAATTACATTTCCATGTTTTCCCAGGAAGCCATTAACCAGGTCTATGTGGCATCCTTTTGGTGCACTACTTTAGACCAGAGCCCTATGGGATGAAGCACTCCAGCTGTAACCACAAGCTTTAGTACAACCACCACAGAGACATCAGCTTTATTACAACCACCACAGAGACATCAGCTTTATTACAACCACCACAGAGACATCAGCTTTAGTACAACCACCACAGAGACATCAGCTTTAGTACAACCACCATAGACAGTGGGGGACTGAAACAATAATTCAGGGAATTTGACTCCATCCCAGGCCACTTTGGGGCGGCAGGTAGCCCAGTGGTTAGAGTGTTGGGCCCGTAACTGAAAGGTTGCTGGATCGAATCCCCAAGCTGACAAGGTAAAAATCTGTCATTCTGCCCCTGAACAAGGCAGTTAACCCACTGTTCCTAGGCCGTCATTGAAAATAAGAATTTGTTCTTAACTGACTTGCCTAGTAAAATAAAGGTAAAAAAAAAAAAAAGAAAAACCACCACAGAGACATCAGCTTTGGTACAACCACTACAGAGACATCAGCTTTATTACAACCACCACAGAGACATCAGCTTTAGTACAACCACCACAGAGATATCAGCTTTAGTACAACCACCATAGACAGTGGGGGACTGAAACAATAATTCAGGGAATTTGACTCCATCCCAGGCCACTCTGTTCACGCAAACCACCAGATCGCTAATTTTGTAGGCTAACCCTATTTGTTGATGTAACGGATACCAAACTAGTTATACATTTGGACACTATGTTCATCTGGGAAGAAAGTTATCCGCATTACAAAATACAAACATTTGGGACTGACCAACAAGTAGTTCAAATGATTATCTTTATATTCAAGCATCAAGCATATCAAAAGTATCAAAAAACTTTCACTTTTCACACACACATTCACTGAACTTGAACATAAGCTACAACAATGTAGGTAAGTATAATACAAAAGTTGAAAAAGCACTCCTCTACAAACAAATGTAGATTACAATGTTCCCTCACTGGTGTCCATTTATCAAACAGCACAAAAATAAACACATCTACAGTCATGGTCAATAGTTTTATCATATCACGTGCAATATTGCAAGTAATTATTGGACCTAACTTACGTAGTCATTCACTCAGGAATGCATATTAGTATCCTGTCAGTTGCACATTTTCTCATTGTTTTTAGTATATCGAATGTGCAATACGTGCAGTTATCTGTAATTCAACCCTGCACACTAAAGACTGTATTTTAAGGGAATTACTATTATTACCCCAAATTATATCATACACACATTTAGCTATTTAAGTTTCTCTTCCTGTCATTTACCTATACAGTTTATGTAACCTTGCAAGTATTCACTTATCTGTAAATATAACTGTATATTTACCTGTACAGCTAATTTAACCAGGCAAAATATTCACTTACCTGTTCATTTGGCCAGTCTGTCTATTAAGTAAACTATTATTACCCTCACTCATATCATATGCATTTTTAGCTACTGAAGTATTTCTCTGCCATCGACCGTATAGTATAGTTAACCATCCAACATCCACCAATGTATAGTGTACATATTCAGCCAACCACCTATACTATGCAATGTCTTTTTATAGCTTTTTTTGCACTCCAGATATCTCGTATTTCTATACTTTTTCATACTGCCGCTCTATGTATCATGTATCGTGTATCTGTCTTTTGTGTACTTTCGTTGTGGCATTTTGCACCTGCCCTGTGTTTTGTTGTAGCTGCTTGACAAATAAATTTCCCCCTCGGGTATCAATAAACTGCCTATCTATCTATCTATCTATCTATCTATCTATCTATCTATCTATCTATCTATCTATCTATCTATCTATCTATCTATCTATCTATCTATCTATCTATCTATCTATCCTTGTACCAGGCACTACAAAAGGCACGCTTTTTCCCACTGAACATTCGACTTGGATACGTTTCAAGGCAAACCTGTGCTGGCTCCTCTTTTCCCAAGATCGTCAGGCTGGGGTAGACAGGTGCAGGTGCTTCTGGGTGGTTGCGTTGCTTTGTGCTAGCATTGCTAGGTTCAGGTTCTTCGCCACTTTGTTGGGCTGTAGGCGGCATTGGGAGTGCGCAAGTATGCTCGTGATCGGGCTAGCAGCATCTACCTGCATTGCATTGCCCTGGCGGTCCTTGTTTTTGGCAGGGCCACTTCCAAGCCATCTTCGGATATCCATTTTAGCTACGGTTAACTACCATAATGAAAGTACCCAGCAGTAGTGATAGTGAATTACTTTTTCCCTCGCAATTTTTTTCACTTGGTGCATTCTGAGATCCAATGAACTTTCAAAGCATGATTAAATAAGGCGGTGCCTGTGACATTGCATAGCAGCGTGCCAATCAGAACACTATTTTAGATTTTAGATAGATAGATAGATAGATACATATTTCGTGATGTCCAGTTCTCTGCAACTCCCCGCCTCTGCCACTGCGTCAACAGAATATTTAATATAGCCTACCATTTGCAATGCCCCTGGGGGGGCACAAATTCTATCTGGGGGGGGCAATGCCCCACTTTGCCTCCCGTGGAGCCGGGCCTGCCGCGCGGGGACACTGCAGCGAGAGAGTGAGAGTCGCGCCTGATGCGTGGATTTTCCGTCAACTCATTCCTGCTTGCTATATTATCGCTGGTCAAGTTGACTATTCACGGCAGACCAAAACGACCCTCAGGCCACCGGGAAATGTCCCAGCCACTGGCTAGTACATAGTTAGTTGAAATGTTACTGATAGTCTGTAGAGCATCTACAGATGGACTAACCAAATAGTCTGTCTAAAAATTGGTTGGCATGTCTTAAATTGCATTATACATTATTTAGTTATTTGGGCTGCCCTTGCTTCCTGAGTTAATAGACCGATTGATAATTAAAATATCTAAATCAGGATGGAGAAAACGCTGTTAAAAGGGTGTTAAAGTTGTTTGTGCGATAATACTTTGTTTGGAACGGTACCCAGCTGCCTCTCAATTACAATTAGCTTAATTGAGGGCCATTTTTTTTAACAAACTGAGGGTCTCAATCACTCCAAAGTGCGGAGATTGAAAGACCCCAACTGTCAATCAACAGTGGCAGGAGACAGCCGATAATTGCCGTCTGCTTTCGCCCAGAAGAGTTGTCCTATTATTATTCCCCTTCATCAGGAATATACTACTTTCAAAGCACTTCCTGGCTCTTTCGATCAGCACACTCTTGTTTTTAAAACCGTGCCTGCCTTCTCCACTCACTTACGCACAAAACTCCCAGAGCTGCGATTGTTAATTGCCTATAAACTTTCAGAGATTTATGCGCAAACGTGTATGCAACTGCACTAGCACCAGAACATTATTTTGAAGCCACTTGAAGCTAAAAATCAGGGAGAACGTTCTAAGGTACAAATGCGGTCTTAAATAGTTTCATACCAGTGACTTTATAATCTCTGTTGCAATCTGCTGTGTACAGTTAGCCATCTAGAAATCAACGATATTGATACGAAAATTACATAAAAACATAAAATCACAGCTGTGATTCAGATCTGAATAAGGATAGTCCTCATTGCACTTTGGCCATTGCAATATGCACAAGTGATTAAAATAACATTAAAAAGGAATAATGACAGTGCTTTGGCTTTACATTATATGTTCATTATGGACTTGAATAATAATGGAGAGTGAAAAAAGTCCTCCTGCAAATCCTAGGCTCACCATAGAGCAGCAAGTATGCTCCAGTCATCATCTAGCTTTAATTAATCAGTGGTATCACTTACAAATGAACGAAGCACAATAGCAATCAATCTGTCTTGATGTTATGACACCACAGATCACAATAGAACAATAAGCAGAACATTACTTCAGCATATTGCTACAGGTGGGCTTGATAACACCACACTGAAAGTAAACAGCAAGCATATCATCACAACATACTGTGAATCCCTTTGTGAATCCTACTGATTTTGATTTTGAATTAAAATAATATGTAGGATAAATATTAAAGTGGACATGGTAGCGTTCCGTCGATCTGATCCATCATAAAGGTGTCTGGAAAGGACGTGTGCATGAAGGTGTCCGTATAAGGACGCCACGTCCATGGAAGTTGTGACTCCGTAGAGGAATAACTTCTGACGGATGCCCTCAAGTGGTGACACCAGAGCCAGAGAGGTTCTGCCTTCCAACACAATCAGCAGTCAATAGGGCTCCTGTATTCTGACTATTAAACGTTCTGGTCCCCCCCCTTGTTCCCTAAACACTAAATCAAGCCCTTCCAAAGGTTTTTCCTCCAGGTGTGAATCAGCTATTCATACTGTAGCACACAAGTGCAAAGTAACTATTACACCTGTAGATGCAGGTGAAATTATGATCTGCAAAATGAATAACTCATTAATAAAAACTGCTCTCAGGTGGCTGCTTTTGAACAGTAAAGGAAGCAGGTGGAGGGCCATTGGTCATACACCAGGGGAAGGAGTCCTTGGAAAAGAAGCCAGACATGAATCATGCAAATGTCTCTTTCATCAAATTGCCACTGAAGAAAGCAGGGGAGCCCCAGGCATGGGACAGCTTGGAGGCTCAGAAGGGCTGGCCCCAGGCCCAATGTCCACAATTCACTCTATATATCTCATCTCTGGAGTTGTCTGGTTAGTCAAAAAATGTTGGGGTGCAGAACTGATAATAATATGGTCACAGTGGGAATTCTTATGTGGGAGTTCACTGATTGTTTGGTATTCATTGTATGGTGGCTGCATTTTGGCACAGGGACTGGGCAACAGACATACAATTACAGATCCAGAATGAACACCATTGATGTGCAGTGCAATGGTCTCCCATGTGTCTCATATTATATGAATGTCTTTTTATGTACTGTACAACTGATTTCTGGGTGACTGTGGGTATTGAGATGTAACTTCACTACAGAAACAAACTGTACAAACATATTTTTCATTTTAGCAACCAATAGAAGAAACTATTGGATAATGCAACAATCGCTGCAAAATATCTACTTAATTCTTATCAAAGCATGATTAGACATGTAAATATACACTGAGTTTACAAATATTGAGTTCACCCCCTTTTTCCCTCAGAACAGCTTCAATTCGTCAGGGCATGGACTCTACAAGGTGTCGAAAGTGTTCCACAGGGATGCTGGCTCAGGTTCACTCCAATGCTTCCCACTGTTATGTCAAGTTGGCTGGATGTCCTTTGGGAGGTGGACCATTCTTGATACACACAGGAAACTGTTGAGCGTGAAAAACCCAGCAACGCTGCAGTTCTTGACACACTCAAACCGGTGCACCTGGCACCTACTACCATACCCCGTTCAAAGGCACTTAAATATTTTGTCTTGCCCATTAACCCTCTGAATGGCACACATACACAATCCATGTCTCAATTGTCTCAAGGCTTAAACATCCTTCTTTAACCTGACTCCTCCCCTTCAGCTACACTGATTGAAGTGGATTTAGCAAATTCCATTAATAAGGGATCGTACAGTAGCTTTCACCTGGATTCACCTGGTCAGTCTATGTCATGGAAAGAGCAATAATGTTTTGAATACTCAGTGTATGTTATCTGAAATAAAAAAAATATATACATATATGCCCAGCTTCTTTCCAAAGTACAATCCACATTAGTACAAAAAAAGCTGATTTACCAGCATTTGATTTTAGTATCATTTTGTTTTGGGAATTTTTAAGTAAATATAGATTTTGTCATATAAATGTATGTAGTAAAAACGACAGGGGCAGTACACCAACATTTGAAATATACTTCATGTTATTGACAAAAAGGAATTGATCCATTGATTCTGAGAGACAATGACAAACAATGTGGCTTTGTTTTCTTTATTTACTTAAACCCACAGCCAGCAATAGCATCGCTGCTAGTGAAACAGTTGAAGTGCTAGGGCCTATTGCATGACCAAATCCTCAAAGTCACTTCAAACCAAATGTTATAGCAACCAAAATCCCAAAACAAGTTGCACATATAGAATACTGGAGGGTATTATAGGAATGTAGGTATTCATATAGCATTTTCCATAGAATAAATATTTTTCGTAGGAATACACATCATTATAAAACGGGTTGTTTGGATGCTGGATGCTGATTGGTTGATAGCAGGGAGTTATATCACCACGATCCCCATATTCTCCGGCTAATGCCTGTTAACAGTTCCATTAGATTTATCAATGCACATCTACTGTCCCACAGCCCAGCCAGTCAATTTAGAAATGCAATCTCCCCTGGAAATATTTCCCCATTCTAATATGCTAGCATTTGGTTTGCAATAGTTTGGATATTTCTTAAATACAGCACTATGTGTACATTCAGAGGGTAGCTGGTTAATGAATTACAGTTATACCAAGTATTTATACCGCTGACAGACTTTTTGAGATGTTTTGACTCCAACTTAGCATATATATAAGGTAATTTAAACATTTTAAAGAATTGAATAAACCACCTTTGGGTTATGAGATCAATAATATTCCTCTTGGGTCTCCAGTCGGTAGTTTGACCCCAGTCGGTAGTCTGAGGGTTACCAAGACGATAAGATTGCTCCAGAGCTCCACTCAGGGCTCAGCACCTCTACATTGATTACTGTGACTCCTCAGTTCAAGAGGTCCATGTAACTATTTAGAGTCTAGACATAATGCCAGCACGCACTGCAAACTAAACCTGCAAATGTTTAAGTAAAACCATGGGTAAGTGTTATTCTTCTCAGGGATGTAGTACTCAGTGCTGTTTGACCCTGGTTGAATCATTAGAATTGCAATAAGTGATGACAAAAACTTTAATTCAAGCATAGCCTGCTGTGGTAAGGTGGTCAGTGCGTTGGCTAAACCAGCAGAAAAAAAATGAAAAAACTTCAGAAATGTCCATGGAAACAAATCTAATTTAATTCAGGGTGCCACTAATTCCAAAAAATGCAACACGGTCCAAACAAAATGTCCTTTGTAAGTCCAAGTTTAACTCAAATTCAGCAGGAAAACATACTAACAAAAATAATTTGTTCAGAGTACAACTCATCACAAAACAAAACAAAAAAAAATAAGTTCCACAGTTGGCTACTGATCCAACCAAACAGCCCCTTTTCTTTCTCCCTTTCCAAACATTGAATCTGTTCTTTTATAGTTTTAATCTCCTCCTTCATTTTCAAACTGACCAATCATAACTCTTCATTAGTTAATTACTATACAGTTCATAGTTCACAGAGCATTGGCAAGCTCCCCAACCATACATTGATAATCTTCAACCAGTTACATTACCATTAGTACACCTTCAAACAAACATTCATGAGTTTTAAGTCTAAAACTCTTAATAGCCCAACTCCTCCCCTTCAGGATGTCATATAGTCGGTTTCCTGTTCGCGGCCCCTCCTACTAGGCATTTCCAGGAACCGGTAAGACAAAGAGACATGCATATTAATATTAAAACATTGTTGGTTCAACTTCACCTTGTATGTTTCACTTTGATTACAGTCACCATGGAATGTGCACCTTTCATGTGACTGCCACCAGAGTAAAATAAACACCAACTAAAGATCTCACAAAACTGTTTAGTGTGGATCTTTAGTTTGCCACATGTGTGCCTCATCACATTTTCTCCCCTTCACCCCCTCTGGATGGTCTAAATTAGGCAAGCGGGATAAATAGTCAGCGATAAGGTTTTTCTTACCCGGACAGTGCTCGATTGAAAAGACATAAGGCTGCAGAGTCAGACACCAGCGCAGTATCCTTGAGTTACTGTTCTGCATGGTTTGCATCCATTTCAGCGCTCGATGATCAGTTCTTAATGTGAATTCACGCCCAAGCAAGTAGTACCGCAGGGAGTCCACAGCCCACTTAATGGCAAGACCTTCCTTCTCAACGGTTGAGTATTTCCGCTCTCTTTCAAAGAGTTTTCTGCTCAGAAATAGCACTGGTCTCTCATCACGAGCCTCTCCCTGGATTAGTACTGCTCCCAAGCCCACATCAGAAGCGTCCACCTGTACAATAAATCTCTCAGAGAAATTAGGGCTCTGCAAGACTGGTTCATGACATAGCAAGTCTTTCAGTGATTTGAAGGCTTCTTCACACTCATTCGTCCAACAAACTTTAGCCGGACTCTTCTTGGTCAGATCAGTCAGAGGTGTAGCCAGTGATGCAAAGTGGGGAATAAACCTGCGGTACCAGCCAATTAACCCCAGAAAAGACCTCACCTGTTTTTTAGTTTGTGGGCGAGTGATGTTTTGGATAGCCTGAAGCTTTTCCACTTGTGGTCTGATCTGTCCATGTCCCAGTAAATAGCCCAAATACTTCACTTCCGTCTGAGCCCATGAACATTTTGTGGTGTTGATCGTGAGCCCAGCTCCCTGAAGCCTCTTCAGAATCTCTGCAAGATGCCGCAGATGTTCTTGCCAAGACCCACTATATATCACCACATCATCGAGGTATGCGGCTGCATACTGCTCACATCCCGTAAGTACCCGGTCCATCAATCTTTGGAACGTGGCCGGTGCTCCATGTAACCCAAAGGGCATAACCGTATATTGATATAACCCTGTGGGAGATCGAAAGGCAGTATAGGGCTTGCAAGACGGATCAAGGGGCACTTGCCAATATCCTTTACACAGATCTAATGTAGTCATATAGGATGCTTTACCCAGTCTCTCGATCAACTCGTCAATACGAGGCATTGGATAAGAATCAAAACATGATACACTGTTTAGTTTTCTGAAGTCGGCGCAGAACCGGATTCCTCCGTCCTTTTTAGGGACAAGTAGTATGGGACTTGACCACTCACTGTTGGACGGTTCTATAATCCCCATTTCAAGCATGGCCTCGGTCTCACTCTTTAACCGTTCTACCATCTTCTCTGGGACTCGATAGGGTTTTTGCCGAACAGGAGTAGTGTCTTTCAAGATGATATTGTGTGTGAGGATCTCAGTACGGCCCGGTCTTTCCTGGAAAAGAGAGGGAAAAGCTTGAAGTACCTCGGTTAGTTGCTGTTGTTGAGGGTCATTCAAATGTACAGACCATCCTGGAGCCTTTTTCGGTGATCGAACTGGTTCCATATCGGTTTCATCCTCTTCCTCCTCTATGGCCCTCACCATCATAGCTTGTTCTTTAACATCTGTAGGACCATTGAGATCAGACATCCTCTCCTTGAATTCCCTCAGAAGATTAACATGTAGGATCTGCTTAGGCTTCTTCCTTTCGGGACACAAGATCTCATAGGTTACTGGGCCCAGTTTTCGTGTCACGACATACGGACCCTGCCACTTAGCCAACAATTTACTGGTACCTGATGGAAGCAGTACCAGAACTTTCTGTCCCGGTTTCAAGTCCCTTTCCCTGGCATGTGCGTCGTACCATACCTTTTGCCTTTGCTGTGCAGCAGATAAATTCTCTTTAGCCAGAGTCCTAAAGTTCTCCAACTTGTCCCTCATCTGCAATATATATGAGGCGATACTGCACTGGGCTGGTTCCTCGGCTGTCCATCCCTCTTTGAGCATGTCCAGGGGGCCACGAACTTGCCTGCCAAACAGAAGTTCAAAAGGGGAGAAACCGGTTGAGCATTGAGGAACCTCTCTATAGGCAAAGAGTAGGAAAGGAAGCCATTTATCCCAATCCCTCCCTGACTCATCAACAAACTTCTTAAGCATGTTTTTCAATGTACCATTGAACCGTTCTACCAAACCATCTGTTTGAGGGTGAAATGGTGTAGTTCGGATTCCCTTAATGCCTAGTTGTTTGTACAGTAGCTTCATCAGTTTAGCCATAAAATTTGTTCCCTGATCAGTGATAATTTCAGAAGGAACTCCCACCCTTGAAATCAGATCAATCAAACATCTCACAATGTGTTTAACTTGGATTGAACGCAAGGGGTACACCTCCGGATATCTAGTAGCATAATCACAGATCACCAACGCAAATTGGTGACCCGCACTACTCTTCACCAATGGACCTATTATATCCATCCCTATACGATCAAATGGAGTTCCAATAATAGGCAGAGGTTGCAGATAACTTCTATCAGCCTTTCGAATCGGTGCTACCCTTTGACATTCAGAACAGGTTTTACAGTATTCTTGCACATCTTGATACATTCTTGGCCAATAAAATCGTTGACTAACCCGTTCGTATGTTTTCTGTTGGCCTAAATGCCCTGACCAAGGGATGGTATGCCCCAGATGTAAAATCATCTGATGCAGGGCTTTGGGTAGTACTAGTCTAGGGATCTCTATGTCGGCCAGGTACAAAAGGTCGTTCTTTAAAATGTACCGGTCCCCCCCCAACTTTGTTACACCCACAGGGTTGCCATCTACCTCACACACTTTTTGAAACAGGGGTTGTAGACCAACGTCTGCTTTTTGTAACTCCCTAAAATTTTCAGGGACCTGCCAACGGTCGTTAATCCACTCAGATCCTGGGTGGTCAGTAAAACTGGGTAAGCTCCCTTGTATCTTATCCTTCCCCCTATGCTTTTCTTGCCTTCTCTGTCTTCTACTTTTCTTTTCTTTCCCCACAGTAGAGAACAAATCATCATCAGCATTAGGGAGGGGTTGTAAACCCTTGGTCTGGGACCGTGTAACCACTGCACACATTTTGGATGCCAAACCAACCAAATCCGCTAAACAAGGAAAATCTTCCCCAATCACCACATCATATGCTAGTTTCTCAACCACCCCCACCCTTAACAGGTATGCCTGTTCTTCTATCACTACAGAGACATCAGCAGTAGGATAGATTCTTTCATCCCCATGTACACATCCCAAACATACTGTATCTTCGTAGTTCAACATCTCACAATTCAACAAGTCAGATTTCACCAAAGTTTGCGTACTACCTGTATCAACCAAGGCCTGAACGGGTTGACCATTAAGGGTTACCGTTATAAGGTGGCTATGTTTCTCTGTAGGTTTTACTGCTTCACCAAAGCACTCATTCCTGGGAACATAACACATGTTAGTCATTTTGGGCTTTCTTAAGGGACAAAGAGAAGCCTTATGTCCTGGTTGTTGACAATAGAAACAAATCAACGTTACATTAGAATGTTTCCCCGACAGTCCCACAGTCTTAACAATAGGTTCCTCCACTTTTCCCTTCCCCACAGTCACAGTACCTTTGGTGGTTCGTGGTATTTCTCGATGAGCAGCCATGTACCTTTCAGCCAGCCTTGCAGCTTCCTCGCCAGTCTGTGGTTGGTTTTCTTTGACCCATACTCTCACGTCGGGATGCAACACTCGCAAATACTGTTCCATGATGATGGTTTCTCCCACCTGTTCCTTGCTCTTCGTTTCTGGTCGCATCCACCTCTTATACAAGCCCTTGATGCGATTGTAAGTCTCCCTCACACTCTCTCCAGTTGGTATCATAAGATTCCGGAAACGCAGTCGATATGTCTCCTCCGTCACGTTATATTTGGACAGGACCGCAGCCTTGATGTCATCATAGGAACCGGAGCGTAGTTCGTCCATGCCCGCATAGGCCTCCAAAGCTTTGCCTGTCAACAAAGTTACTACCCGTACTGCCCATTCATCGATTTGCCATCCCCATGTTCTAGCAATGCGTTCGAACCGCACAAAAAAACTCTCCACATCCTCACCCTCTACGAAATCAGGAATTCGAGGTTCAGGATGGCGCCTAAAAGATGGTACTGGTGGAAGTGACATAGCCGGCACATGGTCTGCAGGTTGAGCTTGAGGTGGTTCTGGACACAATGCTCTTCCTCCTGATGCCTGCGGAGGTGTTCTGGGTGTAGGTAAGGGGTAGTGAGTATGTTGACTTAACTGTTCGATTGATTCCCAGCCTGTCTTAGGTTTCTGAAAAATAGCAGCCTTCAACCCAGTCAATTCTTCAAACAGTATTTTTTCATTCCTTTGTTGTTGCTGCATAAAGTTCCTAATTTCCCAAAAAAATTCTTGACCCACCACAATACTCTCTGCATCATCTCGGGGTGTACTGACTTTACTGGTCTTGTGTCTCACCACAGGTTCAGTCTTAGGATATTGAACATTCCCCACCTGAAACAAGTCCGTCACAGCTTCCTCAGGTGCTCCAGCTACCAACTCCAAATCACCCAGCTGATCTTCAACAGTGTCCTCCTCCCCTTCAGAAAACATGATTGGGTGAGCTCGGGTAATCCTTTGAGGACCTCCATGTTCTCTAGTCGTCATCTTGAGGTTTTGGCATTTCCCTCTTCTACTGCTAGTTACTCCACAAAGACTTCAATCCCACTTCTGACACCATTTGTGGTAAGGTGGTCAGTGCGTTGGCTAAACCAGCAGAAAAAAAATGAAAAAACTTCAGAAATGTCCATGGAAACAAATCTAATTTAATTCAGGGTGCCACTAATTCCAAAAAATGCAACACGGTCCAAACAAAATGTCCTTTGTAAGTCCAAGTTTAACTCAAATTCAGCAGGAAAACATACTAACAAAAATAATTTGTTCAGAGTACAACTCATCACAAAACAAAACAAAAAAAAATAAGTTCCACAGTTGGCTACTGATCCAACCAAACAGCCCCTTTTCTTTCTCCCTTTCCAAACATTGAATCTGTTCTTTTATAGTTTTAATCTCCTCCTTCATTTTCAAACTGACCAATCATAACTCTTCATTAGTTAATTACTATACAGTTCATAGTTCACAGAGCATTGGCAAGCTCCCCAACCATACATTGATAATCTTCAACCAGTTACATTACCATTAGTACACCTTCAAACAAACATTCATGAGTTTTAAGTCTAAAACTCTTAATAGCCCAACTCCTCCCCTTCAGGATGTCATATAGTCGGTTTCCTGTTCGCGGCCCCTCCTACTAGGCATTTCCAGGAACCGGTAAGACAAAGAGACATGCATATTAATATTAAAACATTGTTGGTTCAACTTCACCTTGTATGTTTCACTTTGATTACAGTCACCATGGAATGTGCACCTTTCATGTGACTGCCACCAGAGTAAAATAAACACCAACTAAAGATCTCACAAAACTGTTTAGTGTGGATCTTTAGTTTGCCACATGTGTGCCTCATCACACCTGCCTATTGTCCTGTGAAACAAAACAGAATCTCCAAGCAATGAGTTTAATATCAATCAATATTGTGAGACAACCATGAAACGCTGCACAGACAAAAACACATTTCAGTTTAAACAATTATCCTGTAAATTATCATTTTGTATTCTAGAGCGTTTTCAGTCTGTGTGCGTTCCAAAAAGCTTTTGCACCTACCCATCAGAACACACATAATTGAGATGTGTAAAAGCTTAATGCAGGTTTTCCTTTCACAAAATTGTTATGGCTTAGGCAAAATTCACAAATCATTGTCAGAACACCACCTGCTGAGAAAATACGTCTCGTTCCAAAGTTTTTAAAGCCTTAAATCTGTCCAAACTGCAGTCACTGTAATGTCACAGAGAGGGCGATATGCATAGTATGCAGCGCTGTGAGTGACAACTGCATATTGATTACAATGAACTTGGTAGAAAATTAGCGTTAGATTCATCAGGGCAGACATTCTGTAATAAGCTCTCTGATTATTCAAAGCCTCAGGAAAAAAACAAAACCTTAAATGGCATAAGAGCCTGCTCCTCTCTGGCAACTGCTGACAGACTGCAAATCACCAGCTCCAAACACAGCATAAACAGTCATTGACGTCTACTGAGGCAGAATAATTTGTCGTTGTTGTTTCGCCCACATTGTCTTCTCTGTAATTTTAACCCTGCACTGTGTGACCTTGAATTACCATGCAATCCTGCAAACTACAGTACGAATCATACAATAGTTCTCTGAATAGACTTTTGAACATATTCCTTTACTGGATGTCTTCTGTTGAACTCAGTATTCATGAGGGTTGTGTTCAGTAGTAATGAAACGGAAGGAAATGTTCCAAAACGATGAGGTAGTATCTGGAAATGTCCAATAAGAAACGTTTATTTCTGTTTACGTTGTAAAATATTTTGCTACAGTGTGCCCTAATGAACATGAGGTCCCAGTGCTTTTGTGGACGTCTGTGTTAGCATCTGATGATGCAGCTGTGATAGCTCCCTCTCTCTAACAAGGTGTTGGTAGCTGGGTGACCCAAGGCTGGCCATACAGTTTTCTGAAAGACCAATCAGCACGCCTTTGTGGGTGTGCTCAACACACACCCACATGCACCCAGACGCACAGACCTTGGACCCTGTATCTAATCCCTGAGCCGGCAAGGTGGAACAATCTGCTGTTCTGCCCTTGAGTAAGGCAGTTAACCCCCAACAACTGCTTTCAGGATGCCGATGGTGTGGACGTCGATCAAGGCAGCCCCCCTGCACCTCTCTGATTCAGAGGGGTTGGGTTAAATGCGGAAGACACATTTCAGTTGAATGAAATGGCAATGCATTCAAATCAATATCATTCTCACTGAATGTAGTCCTGTCTTCCAAGAAAGAGCAAGCATCAGTTTTCCCACCCAAATAAAGCAGAGTTAGATTAGAACAACGCTTGTATCCAATACATCAACAGATGCTCTACTGAAAATGTTGCGATTTTAGCATGTAAATCTTGATGGGGCATGCCAGCAAAGCCCCTACACAACACAACACAACACAACACAACACAACACAACACAACACAACACTAAACAATACATGTATAGCACTATAACGGTGACAAACGGTACTCACAAACTGTTAGGGCCTACATAAAGCTGTCCCAACAGCAGTCCCAACACCTTACCTCTGCTACACCTGGCTATCAGCGGAGCCTTGTCTGGCAGCGAAACAGTTCATTCAGCTTCATTTACTGCCTTTTTTTAAAACATAGCTGATATGGCTGACTTGCTTAAACGAATGTGGTTTCTAATGACAATTGAGATGCACAAACTATGGCATAAGGGAACGATGAGCGGATAAGAGGCAATCCATAATTTCGATTAAGACATTAATGAGCGAGCTAGGACTGACGTTGTCACTATAACTATTTGTTCAGCACTTTTGAAATGTACAGCGACAGAATTCAGAACATGGGCCGTTCTTACAGTGTTCTCCCTGTACACCAAGTCAGAACCGTAGGATAAATAAAGGGGGTATGCAAGCAGACAAAGCAATCTTATTCAGTGATTACATTTCTCTAAAACAGGTTATAGGCTAAATGAACAGAACAGTAGGCGAAATTAGGTGGTGAAAATAGACCAAATTATTAGCGTGAGGCACATGGGCTACTAACAGTTTACTACACAACATACACTTAGTATTACTTTCTTCGCTACAGTATATATATCTCCCTGGCATATTACATAATTTATGCAGCAGCATATTTTCGGACTGTTGAACAGGATGTGGTTGAACAGGAAAGTGGCGCGGCGGTCCTTCGGGGCAAATGTTGTCATCAAAGAGAAAGAATGACCGTTCAAAACGTATTTTCCCAGTTTGAGCTGTTTATTCCCGACTTCCCAGTTGTAATGCTTGCGGTTAGCCACTGTCACCGATTCCTTCCAAACAACTCATTGTTGAATTTGCGATTTCCTACTTGTTGTGTATTGTTTATGTCCAATGGCCGATGATCACCTATACGTTTTATCTATAATTAATCTTCATTATTTCTCTTCATATGACAAGGATTAAAAGGATTGCTTGTAGATTGTCTACTTGATTTATGATGACGACTGCTAGCTAAGATTTTGAAAGTAAGATGTTGACATGATCAGTCAAATCAAAGCCAATGTAGATGTAACGTGAAGGGCACTTCTAATCTAAGTCTATGAAAGGACCCAAAGGGCTCACATTCTTGATGTCTACCCTTAATTAAGGCGGGTGACGTAGTGTCCCCAGGAGTGACAGAACACTGAGCCAATCCCGGTGCAATGCTGAGACAATCACTGTGCAATGCTCCTATTTTCTGCTGTCCTGCCCCACCACCACAGAAAGCACTGAGCTAGGCTGAAACACACATTTTGAAGCTGCCTGATTGTATGTGGTTTTATTAACTCAATGATAGATGTATTTTTTTTACGTTGTTTGCAAACTGATATGTGACATGTATTAATGCCCCATCTGCCCTGAATGACTGGTCGCCACACCATTTTCATCGCACTGTAACAAAAGCAGCCATTAAACTGTTATATCTCCAACTGAGGGAAACACAATAAATAAAGAATAGAATTGAGCAAAGATAGAGGTTAATTGAATCTGAATGGAAATAGGTTGATTAGGAGGAAATTTGAGGAAATGCTTCATGTTTTTGCCTCCGGTGTTTGACCTTAAGCCTGTCATATTCAGGTCTGCTATGCTAGAAAGATGACTTTATGAAACATGAAAGTCTATCACAACATACAGTAAGTAATAAAACCATTTGAAGGTGTGTTTCACTCTTACTTTTCCCCTATTTTGCTTCTGTCCTTTTACATCAAACAAGAACACAAAATTGTCTGGCAGAGTCTGCTTTTGGAAAATTGGCCTTTCGCCTCAAAAAGATGTCAAAACTAAAACAAACGCATTCTTTCACAAGATAATATATGGGCAGATATGGGTAGATATGGGCAGATATGGGTAGATATGGGTAGATATGGGCAGATATGGGTAGATATGGGTAGATATGGGCAGATATGGGCAGATATGGGCAGTTTCTAACCTGAAAATCGTTCAATTGTTTCTCGTTTTTTAACCACATAACAAACCATGAAAGTGCACACAGACAAGACACAGGGAGAGAGAGGGGGTGGGGGGAAAAGCCATTGAGCATGAAGTCAAATCTTAATCTTAATTTCATCCCTTGAAGACGGAGGTTGAATAAGGAAACATCCTTGAATTATTGAATCTGTCTCGCCGCCTCCCTGGTCATTGGAAGAGACAGGGAAGTGAGCAGGCATATGCTAATACAACACAACGCCCTCCCCTCTTCTTTTTCAGTACACACTGACGATCATATGAATCCCTCGCCATTCCACTTTGTTGTCCACACACACACCAGGGCCACGCCAAGCGTTGTCGGGCCTTCCCTTTCCGAGGCGGCCATATTGATCGCAGTACATGCACATAGGGCCCCAGCACGGAGAGAGCTGCGGAGGCTGTAAGTGAGCCGTGTGAGGACGCCGAGACCAAGCTGTGAGAGGAAGATAAAAATGGTCGCTCACTAAAGCAGCGGTGACTGGCCTCACTAAGCAGCGGTGACTGGCCGTCTCCTCTGCTGTTTCACCAGAATTATTACGGGGGGGAAAAGACAGCAGGGATTATCACTATCAGTCCCAGGTGCATTCAAATGGACAGTAATCCCCGCCCCCATCCGCAGCCTCCAACATAGAACAGGGCTGCTCATGGATGCACACCATGCTTCCTTGCTTTCACCCCATTTCTTTCTAAGACCTTAAAGCTGCATCTCTTAGTATGTCAGCTAGTCTTTGTCTCTGTTTGACTCAAAACACATTGAGTAAAGGTTAGAAAGGGGGACGATTTCAGGCATTTCTTAGGAAATACTATGGTCTACCTACCTACCTACCTACCTACCTACCTACCTACCTACCTACCTACCTACCTACCTACCTACCTACCTACCTACCTACCTACCTACCTACCTACCTACCTACCTACCTACCTACCTACCTACCTACCTACCTACCTACCTACCTACCTACCTACCTACCTACCTACCTACCTACCTACCTACCTACCTACCTACAGTGGGGAGAACAAGTATTTGATACACTTCCGATTTTGCAGGTTTTCCCACTTACAAAGCATGTAGAAGTCTGTAATTTTTATCATAGGTACTCTTCAACTGTGAGTGACGGAATCTAAAACAAAAATCCAGAAAATCACATTGTATGATTTTTAAGTAATTAATTTGCATTTTATTGCATGACATAAGTATTTGATACATCAGAAAAGCATAACTTAATATTTGGTACAGAAACCTTTGTTTGCAATTACAGAGATCATACGTTTCCTGTAGTTCTTGACCAGGTTTGCACACACTGCAGCAGGGATTTTGGCCCACTCCTCCATACAGATCCTTCAGGTTTCGGGGCTGTCGCTGGGCAATACGGACTTTCAGCTCAATCCAAAGATTTTCTATTGGGTTCAGGTCTGGAGACTGGCTAGGCCACTCCAGGACCTTGAGATGCTTCTTACGGAGCCACTCCTTCGTTGCCCTGGCTGTGTGTTTCGGGTCGTTGTCATGCTGGAAGACCCAGCCACGACCCATCTTCAATGCTCTTACTGAGGGAAGGAGGTTGTTGGCCAAGATCTCGCAATACATGACCCCATCCATCCTCCCCTCAATACGGTGCAGTCGTCCTGTCCCCTTTGCAGAAAAGCATCCCCAAAGAATGATGTTTCCACCTCCATGCTTCACGGTTGGGATGGTGTTCTTAGGGTTGTACTCATCCTTCTTCTTCCTCCAAACACAGCGAGTGGAGTTTAGACCAAAAAGCTCTATTTTTGTCTTATCAGACCACATGACCTTCTCCCATTCCTCCTCTGGATCATCCAGATGGTCATTGGCAAACTTCAGACGGGCCTGGACATGCGCTGGCTTGAGCAGGGGGACCTTGCGTGTTCTGCAGGATTTTAATCCATGACGGCGTAGTGTGTTACTATCACAACTCAGACAGAGACCCAAATGCAGACGCAGGAGGCAGGTAGAATGTCAAGTATGTTTTACTTTACAAAATCGGAAGGCTATATTTCGTTGTCGTAGGCAGGCAAAGGATTTGGTACACAGGCGTTCAGAGGTACAGAGACGGCAGACAGGAATCAGGTTGTGTAAACAGGCAGGGGTACGGTAACAGGAGAACTAAACATACAGCAGGTATTTCTAAGTATACGGGCACGACCTGGTGAAACACACAAGACGAACTGGCAACCAGACCAATAAACAGATACAGATTAAATACACAAGGAATAAGGGAACATAGGAAACACCTGGTAGTGGAGGAGCCAGGGAGAACAGGTGAACGGAATTAGGGTATGACAGTTACTAGTGGTTTTCTTTGAGACTGTGGTCCCAGCTCTGTTCAGGTCATTGACCAGGTCCTGCCGTGTAGTTCTGGGCTGATCCCTCACCTTCCTCATGATCATTGATGCCCCACGAGGTGAGATCTTGCATGGTGCCCCAGACCAAGGGAGATTGACCGTCATCTTCTTCCATTTACTAATAATTGCGCCAACAGTTGTTGCCTTCTCACCAAGCTGCTTGCCTATTGTCCTGTAGCCCATCCCAGCTGCCAGCCTTAGATTCCTTCTCTCACAGTTGAAGTGTACCTATGATAAAAATTACAGACCTCTACATGCTTTGTAAGTAGGAAAATCTGCAAAATCGGCAGTGTATCAAATACTTGTTCTCCCCACTGTACCTACCTACCTACCTACCTACCTACCTACCTACCTGCCTGCCTGCCTGCCTGCCTGTCTGCCTGCCTGCCTGCCTGCCTGCCTGCCTGCCTGCCTGCCTGCCTGCCTGCCTGCCTGCCTGCCTGCCTGCCTGCCTGCCTGCCTGCCTGCCTGCCTGCCAGCCTGCCTGCCTGCCTGCCTGCCTGCCTGCCTGCCTGCCTGCCTGCCTGCCTGCCTGTCTGTCTGTCTTAAAACATTACCTAAGCAACGGACATTTGCTCTGTTGACAAAATGTGCCAAATATAATTTATTTTGTATTCATATAATACAATTCTAATAATTTGATTTGGATGAGCCATTCTGGTTACATGTGCAGGTATATTATTTGGAGCAGAATTAAATGAAATTGGCCCTCTTGTGTTCCATTGGTGTGATGACTAAACCCATATTATTCATTTTCGGTTCCTAATTGCTGGAACCTTACCTATTCTGGAGACATCTCCCAATCAATTAAATCTGTAATGAACTTCCCCTGTGTAAAGAATGGAACAAATTTCATAACTCAGTGAGCACCTCATCTCCTCTCATGAAAATCAGTGAGGAAAGATGCCATTAAAACATAGACTGATATACTAGCAATGAATCCAAGCAGCACAAAACCAGTGTTGGGGAAGCTACTTTGAAAATATAGTTTACCAATCTACCAATTACTTCGCACTGGAAGAAGTTAAGCTACACTAAAGCTACCCTTAAGTATATACAGTTTACTCAACTAAAGTTACTTTGAAAGAGTAGTTCATTACAACCAAACTACTTTGTGATAAATTATCATAAGTAAAATCTGAAATGTCATAGACAACAAATGGCAAGAACCAAACACTTTGGGGTTAGAATGTGTAATTTAGCCTTTTAAACACAAACATGTCTCAAGTTAAAAATGAGGCAAGTCTGATGATGAAAAGTAAAGGGAATAATTTCCTACTTCACCCATATTTGCTTATTGCCCAAAAGGTTGTGTGTAGTTCATGCAGTTAGCTACACCACTGCATGGTAAAAAAAGTTATTAACTAATGAAAACACTACCTAGATTTGAAATTAGTTCAACTACCACTAAGCTACTGCAAAATGTAGTTAAATTACTAGTTTACTCAATGTACAGACTGTTTGAAGGCTTAGCTGATGTGCCCTTCTATGTTAACATCCCTCTTTCACACTATACCTACTGGCTTCCCTCAAGCAAACCCCCCCCCAATCCCCCCCCCCCCCAGCAGTGTTTTGTATACCTGAAGAACAACGTGAACAAGAGCCAGGAGCCAAGAGCCAAGAGCCAAGAGCCAAGAGCCATTTCTAAGCTTGATGTCATGGAGAATGATCTTGTCTGATATTGATGTTGACAGCCTTGGTTGCTAAGGTATAGGAAATGTTGTATTGGGAGACCTGGAGCACAAAGCTACAGAAAGCAGAGCTTAAGAGCTTTGCAAATTGCAGCATTGGTGGTACAGATGCGTGAGGGTTCATATGTGAAGTATGGCGAAGCTCTTAGGTCTTCTATATCAATAGGTTAAGTTGACAGTTGTGTATTCTGGAAATACACTCAGTCAATGTGTTGGAAGGTGAGGTGAAACAATGATTTTACACTCCATACAGTAAAAACCATAAGCAGAAATATTAGGGAGAGACAAAAAAAAAATCCAGACAAAGAGATTGAAGTTGCTTTAAATGTACAAAGTTGCACAGGTCTTTTATCAGTAATTGAAAATATTCAACAATGAAAGATAAGTAATAACAATAATTAATATGAACCAGAACTATAATTCAAATCCAAGTTTTTCCTCTTTTACAGAAACACCTGAGGGAAGCAAATCAAAAATAAATGAAAATAATTATGTAGTTAAGTAAAATAAATCACAAAAGAAACTGAAGATAAGCTAATACAGGGGTCACTCACATTCATCCAGGTATGTACAGCACATTCTCTCCACAACTGTATTGGACAGCAGTGATGATATAAATAAGGATAAAATAGCCTCAAGCCTAACTTTTCCCACTCTGGATTTGAGAGAGCTGGAGCTCTCGGTGAGGGCTGTTAACTTTGGCAAGCAAATTTGAGCCCAGTCAAACTAGGCGACTGAGACTAGCTGTGGAGATCTTGCCTCTGGGGTGGTTGTGAGTGCTTGTGTTAGAGTCACAGGACTGACACTTGTGTTACAGTCACAAGACTGACACTCATTCTATAGTGTTACAGAAACATGACTGACACTTGTGTTACTGTGTTGGTCACAGGACTGACACTTGTTACAGTCACAGGACTGAAACACATTCTACAGTGCTACAGTAACAGGACTTACACTTGTGTAACAATAACAGGACTGACACTTGTGTTAAAGTCACAGGACTGACACTTGTGTTAAAGTCACAGGACTGACACAATGTGAAGTTACGCTCTGAAAGGCGGTGAGGAAGAATTAACACAGACTTGCCCTGATGAAAATATGTCACTAGTATTGTTACTCAAAACAAATTGTAAAGACAAACAGTTTAGAAAAATGGTCCCTGGACATGTAAGACACTCCTTCTCTCCAACAAACTCTACAACGTTCAATGTTTCACTTATTATTCATTTAACCTTATTCTGCAAAGAAACTCTGAATAAGCAATACTTTACAAGGTGGATTTTAAGTATTACATTTCACAATTGTCCATACATTTAATAATCAACACCATTCAACACTCCATATTAGTCTGTCATCTTACTATTGGTCAAAACTCACCACATAAATAATATGTAAAGGGTAAACAATTTAAAAAAAAAACTTTGGTCAAAGAGACAAAGAAAAAGCCAGAAAAAATAAGCAACGACAAGATCAAGAGAAATCATTAATCGATTGTGGTGAAAAACGTAATCAAAACAGAAGCTCAGAGGTTCTCTCTCTCTCTCTCACAATATGGCCCATAATACAGCACTCCTCCCATTACATTTGGGTCTGCAAGATACTCTTGGTTTCCTCACAGAGGAAAGAAGGAAACAAAGGTGCTCTTTTCATGAAAATCATGTTCCTCTTGATTGTCCACAGAAAGTAATGCCGGCAGGAAGTAGTCCCGACCCGGCTCAAGGATATACAATCACAGCGTATACGACAAGATCCTTTACTGCAAAGGAATTGAGAGTCTGTGACAAGGCCCAAGGGACGTTGGCCCGGCATTTTGTTGTTGTGTTGTTACCTGTGTGTAATGTTGTCATGTGTGTGTCTATGTGTGTGTTTGTATGCATGTGATGTAAGAATATGTGTTACTCTGTGTCTGTATCCAGGTGAGTTGTACAGTAGATGTACCGTAGGTTGCTACTCCGTGGTTGCCTTGTCGTGTGACCCTCCCTCCCGCTGTAGGCATCTCTTGCGGACGACTGGCAGTGGGTGAGCTTCCGTGTTGAACACCCAGTCCTCCAGAGGCAGCAGGTCATCGTCAGAGAAGAGCAGGTACAGATACCTGAAAGGGACAAACAGCGTCAGTGTCTGGGGAAACAAACGGCTAGAATAGAAGATTCACTGGCTAGTTGTTTTCTCCTAGACTATCGGTATCTAAACAAATAGATAATGTCTATAATGCTATTGTATGAGCCAATAAAGAAAACATGTAATCACGGTTGGGCAATGATAGATGAATTACTGAGGTAACGACCTGACATTACTTGCTTTTACAAAATGAGTTTCTTTCGTAATTTCTCACGACTATCGAATGAACATTTTGACGAATAAAATAAATGATGAACAATAGCAAGGTGAAGCGTGAGCCTTTCTGAGAAAATTGACATTTTAATTAATCTTATTTCTACTGAAAGTACTCAGTATAAAACACAGCTTTCTCCATTTTCCCTCAAAAGTTCTTAAAAGTTATTTATCTAAGGAGGCCCAGACGACACTCATCCGTTCCACTCTACTAGGTCTGACACAACATCAATATGTGGATTGTCCACATCACCTAACCAGCCCAGAGCAAACTCTCAGTCTGAGAGGGGGCTAGATTGAGTCTTTCAGCTGAATCTGAATGGGAATTTCTACATTTTCTATTTCCTTTCATGTTAAAAACAAAACACCTTAGAAAGGGTTTGTCTGTATGTTGAAAGGAAGATACCGTGCTTGAGTGCACTCAGCATATTGTGTGAATATCTTAGGCTAATGTGATTGTTCTCACGATGGACAGAAAAGTCAATATGGTAGAAAGTGTATACCATACCTAACAAGAAACATTTTCTTCATGCTTTAAAACCCTCCAGAGTCTAAGCCGGGGGGAATTGTGACAATAACGTATGGAATTGTTTTAAGATGGTCATACCAAGGATCATTTTAAGATGGTCATACCAAGGATCATTTTAAGATGGTCATGCCAAGGATAATTTAGCTATTTGATATTGAGTTTTAGGATCCCTTAAGGTATAAAAATAAAAAATAAAAAAATTATTTGATGAAACATTGAATTTGGCCTTACTGCTATTAGCCCATAGAAATGCATTGAATAACAGCTTTATACATGGATAAACAGATAGTCCCCCCCAAAATCAAAAGGAAGTTTGTTCTGAACTGTCTGTCCTGTATCTGAGAGATATAAGAAAGACCAGGATTTTTTTCTTTCTTGTAAGGAGTAAATTAATAGACATGTACGAGTTTGTGAGAGTCTCATCTTTCCATAGAGTGGTCAAACTACTATAGACGTTTTCGTGAGAAGATTTTTCTGGAAGTCTCATGGTCTGAAAAACACAGCTCTAGCTCTGCCACCTTTCACCGCAGATGCAGAAGGGCGACATCGGTGGATGCAGTGGAATGAGACGCAGTCCATGCAAAAAGAGATATATCTAGCTTAAACTGACGGAGTTTGATGGGGATTAAATCGACTCTAGGGGGTTTTAAACTGCATATGCCATTTACTTCTTAGTACTTCTCATGAACTGTATTTTGCCATTTACTTCTTAGTACTTCTCATGAACTGTATATGCCATTTACTCTTAGCGAAATAAGCTCTGTAGCCGTTTACAAATCTAAAATGTAAAGCGTTTGCTGCTATATTCTCATTAGGGGGTGGGTGTTGACTGTCCTTGTTAGACTTACTTGAGTGTCTCGGAGAGGAAAAAGCTTTGTTGCATGTTATCGTGGCTGACTGTTTGGGCGTACACGTCTCGGATCCCAGAGAAACCAGCTTCGACTCTGCAGTGTTGCTCCAGAGCCTGGGGAGAAGAATAGACAGAAAAGTGTAGAAGGGATGTTAATGTCAAAACTGTATTATACCAGGAGTTAGCCAATGGGCACAGACAGTATCTTCCTACCTATCACTGTAATGATTGAAATTCATATCAAATCAAACTTCAGTAGTAGGACTGCAGCTCTCAACTTCTGGAGTTGTGCAACCCTAATAAGGGAACATACTGTAGGTTGTTGATGGAGCGCCAGAGACAGATACGTCAACCTAGTACCATGTCCTCAAACACCCTCTTTTACCTCACAGTACACCAAACATAAAGCCAACTTATATTAAGGTTTTGTCTAGGGCACCTTATACAATATTCAATGACATCCAGTAGCACGAGTGAGAACAAGAGGTTGGGGTTGAGGTGGTGAATGGGGGCAGAGCTAATAATGTGGCTATAGAGAGGACACATTAGCCTTTGCAACGGAGGTTGGGATGATAGATTTAGCATTCATTTTGTGTCCAGAGAGAGAAGTGGTGTGATCAGGCTGACAGGGTTGACACATGCATTAGTTATGAGGCACAAAGGTTGACAGAACCCACACTTGCTTATTTCAATGCAGATCCAACAGTAAGAACAGGGGTATGTGTTAATTATGGTGTATTAGTCTGTCTTTGTCAAGGGTAGATCATGTGCTAATCAGCCTGGCTAGTTCTGCCCTCACACTGCCTTGTCAGACGTAGCATCGCAGGGCCTCCATTGTTGAGCTAACTGAAGGTCTTCACCATGTTCAATTATATGTACTTTACATTAGTTCTAGAGAGAATACGTATGGACAGAGACCAGTACAGATGTCAGATCTTAATTTGACCCCTTTCGTCGCAGGAGGAAAATCCAATTTTTTTTTAGATCAATTGTTTTATTATATGTTGAAGGCAAACAACTGGGATAAACAACTATTGGTTTTCTCAGTGCCTGTGTGGTCCTATGCTTACAGACACTAACTGCTGTTGGCTTCGGCATGGCTTCGAATTCCGTCCCACTGCCCTTTGACTCATGGATGAATCTTTTTTGTCTTTTTTGACACAATAATTCTGCGTGGTTACAGCGCAGGTGTCAAACTCATTCCACGGAGACACTTGTTCTTGATTGATTAATTAAGGTCACTAATTAGTAAGGAAATCCCCACACCTGGTTGTCTAGGGCTTAACGTCTACAGGATTGTGTCCCGCCCTCAGGACGCTTGAGCTAACGTGCGCTAATGTGATTGCATGACGTTGTAAGTAAAAAATAAAATTTCCCAGGACATAGACATTTCTTAAATTCATGTTAATCTAACTGCACTGTCCAATTTACAGTATCTATTACATTGACATAATACCATACTATTGTTTGAGGAAAGTGCACAGTTACTGTATGTACTTGAAAATGTATCAATAAACCAATAGGCACATTTTGGCAGTAATGCAATGGTTAATTGGATCAGTCTAAAACGTTGCACATACACTGCTGCCATCTAGTATTATTATGGCATTTCTCTTGCATTTCAAAGATGGTGTGACAAATTTTTTTTGCTTTGTATTATCTTTTACCAGATCTAATGTGTTATATTCTACATTCATTTCATATTTACACAAACTAGTGTTTCCTTTAAAATGACATCAAGAATATGCATATCCTTTCTTCAGGTCCTGAGCTACAGGCAGTTAGATTTGGGTATGTCATTTTAGGCAAAAAAAAAAAAAAAAGGGGGTCCTTAAGAGGTTAATTGAATAGAAAAAAACTCAAACCTGCAGACACTAGGGCCTCCATGGAATGAGTTTGACACCTCTGTGTTACAGGGTTAAAACCAAAACAACAGTTTGGGGTAGGCAACGCTATTCCTGGAGAGCCGCGGTGAATGCTGTTTTTTTATTTAACCAACCTGGAAGACCAGGTGTGTTGAATTTAGTCAATCACTGAACTGGTCAATTAGCTCAGTTGATGAGTTCAGTGATTGACTAAATTCAACACACGCAGTTGGTGTTGTAATTAGAGCAACTTAGTCCTTTTTGAACAGAAGCGCGGTTTATCTATTTTGAAAAACATTCCATGCAATAGAAACAAAGTGTTTAATCATTTACCATGGTAAATGTACTATGACACTGAATGAATGGAAACTGTTGGTGTAGCCTATTGTTATTATTTCATTTGTTTTTATTTACTTATTTTATTAGCGGTAAAATATCCCTGGAATGTTAATATTTGAAATGTGTAAATAATTCAAGTCAATCAGGGGATTGAGTTATTTGTGCCAGGAAGGCGTGGTAGGCCTACACGGTATGCGCGCTCTGAAGGCAGTGACCCTAACCGCTAGACCACCTCAGGCCACGGCTGAACTCAACTTAGGATACACTTGACACTTGTATGTCGTCACCTAGTGTAGACCAATATTTTTCTTGTTTTATTAAGCTATATAAAACAAGAAAACAACAGTTGATGTGTATGGCTGCATTTCAGATACCTTTTTGTACATTTGAATGTTACAGTAACAGGAGCTAGGCCTAGCATTTGAGTGACTGAGAGAGAAAATTATTTTGATATCAAGCCCGGATCCAAATTACTTCAAAAACACATTCTAGAATCACTGTTTTATTGTCCTTTCACACATCCTTGTTAAATGCACTTTAATGATAAGCATCAGATCTCCACTCCAGTTTAAACGCATTGCTAATCAAAATGTAACAAATATAACCAGAAGATATTTTGGAGATAAACTACCAGAGTTATAATTTATGACTTTAGTGACATTATGGTTGCATCATGGAGACTGTGCAACGTTAACGTCTGTGTGACTCACCTCCACTGCCTCCCAGCCCCACTCCCGGTACTTGGGGTCATGGGTCAGCCTCCACATGTACATGTAGCTCTCGATGACCTCCGGCCGCAGGATGTAGTATCTGTCACTCAGTCTGGTCGCCGTGGCTTCTGTCCCACCGTCGAATCGGAATGCCTCAGGCCCTAATTTTGTAGCTTAAGGAAGATTAGAGGGACACAGAGTGAACAGATTAAATGATGTACTTAAAAAAAAAACATGGGGGATGAGGAATTTTACATTTAAGTTAATAGTATGTTCAATCAGTCTTCTGAGGAACCTGAAACAAATCAAAGCGAACAACATAGTTGTGGGTGAATTACCAACGCACTATAAATAATATAGCCCTGGCACACAGTGGCAATTACAACATTATGCTCCAAGAAAAGTCATGGAAAATGAGCCCTACAATAAAGACCTGTTCCCCAGTTGGTCTTGTAATCCAGATGGTCTACACATTCTCTCTCTGGTAGCCGGCTGCCACTCTGGAAGGCTGTAGCAACAGCATGTGAACAGGATTCCCATCTACAGTAGCGCAATGGTTGCTATTCTGGGTTACACTTTCTTTTACATTAGGAGTTCAGGGTAAGACCATTGGCATGGCAACATTTCACATTTTCAATCAGGATGAGTGTGTAATACTATGTATGTTACATGTGTGTTTTTTTCCAAAACAATAGTGGGATATTTGCCTGGTCGTTTGCAGAACCCTTACAAAAAAAATGAGCATTGTTGAGCTTAAATTTCACACGTGAAACCATATTTTCACATGTATTACATTTAGAGTTCACATGTTAACACCATCTTTCACGTGAGGAGAATAACGCGTTTTCACCTCACATGGGAACTGCAGTTTGTCAAAATCGGATATGCAGTTTCACATTTGAAAAACATTCCACTTTCACATGTGGAATTGCAAGTTCACATCTGGGGTTGAAACAATATTATTCTCCTCACATGCGAAAAGATGGTGTTACATGTTGCAGTAGCAAAGTTTCCACTGGTGGAATTAGGGTGACCATATCTAAAAACCCAAATGTGGGACAAGGGAATGATTTTGCGGGACAGCGGACAGAATAAAAAACATTCTTACAGGTTAATGGATCATGTTCAAATGGAGACATAGTTCTGCTGTATGAAGGTCACTGCCTGTTAAAGGGGCAATCCTTAGTTGCTACATCAATTTTTGGACTTTCTCACTGCAGTCACATAAGGCAGGAGAGGAATGAGAGCAGCAATGGCAGCGGTGGCATTTCACTCCTTGACATCATCTCCTTTCTATTTCAGTACACACGACCGACTTTCTCAACTCTTTTTAGGACAGAGAGCCCATCTGTCTTTTGAACTATTAACTGTTTTATGTTTCTATACATCAACTCCATCCAACCTTCATCTCCTCCCCAACAGCGAGGCATATTAGCCAATGACGGAAAACTTTCCAGACATTTTCTCTCATGTCTGAATCGATAGCCCCAATGGTGCCTGGCCTGCCTTGTTGTCTTGGCTAGAAGACGGGGGCCAGCCGGCCCTGTTGTGTTGATGGCACAGATCCAGACTCAGAGAGGAGCGGCAGAAGGAGAGACCCTTTTAACCTCCTTTCTCACTCCAAAGGCATCCAATCCAACAGCAGCTAAGAGGCTCGGAACTGAAATATTGAGCAGCCCTCTAATGAGAAGGGGAACAAATGAATAAAAAGCAGAGGATGGCAATAAAAAGGAGACCTTTTGGGTGGGGCGATCAAAAGTCTTCTAAGTATATCAAGAAACCTGTTATGCGATGATTCACGTTAGCTGTATTTTCAGGATGAAACCAGTCTGCTCACCCTGTGGTGGAAAGACAAAAAAATTATTCTGAAGAATGTTTTTCCGTTAAGTGTCAGGACCAAAGACAGATGCCGAGGACGAGAAATCAAGCTCAAGTGAGTTTTCTTTCCCAAAAGTGAACACAACTCATCTCTTTTTCTCTCAGTCTTTTAGATTCCCTCGAGTTAATTCTCTATCCAGACATTGCACAGTAAATATGTGATAGTTGAAATCAGTTTTTTTTTTTATATTCCTGGGCTGTGCCACAACCGGCCGTGGCCAGGAGTTCCATAGGACAGTGCACAATTGGCCTAGCGTCATACGGGTTAGGGGAGGGTTTTGCCAGGGAAGCTTTACTTGGCTCATCGCGCCCTAGCGACTCCTTGTGGGGGGCTGGGTGTGTACAGGCTGACCTCGGTTGCCATTGGTGCGGCTGGCTTTCCGGGTTAAGTTGGCGGGTGTTAAGGAGCGCGGTTAGGCGGGTCATGAATCCGCCTTCACCTCTTCTGAGCCCGTTGGGGAGTTGCAGCGATGAGACAAGAACAAAATTGGGGAGAAAAATTGAGGTAAAAATAATTATAAAAAAATTGGGTTAAATTTACTCTACTGGGAGTTATCTTAACCCTCAAGAGTGATACGCTCCCTGGAGTTAGTGTTGATAACTGGAGTTGATTGGGACAGAGTACTTTTAAGAGTAACCATAATGTGACACAATACATTTTAAATAAGGCTTTATACCCTTATATCTCAAAGGAAGTAAACTGAAAGAGAAATTCACTCTGCTGGAGTTGATTGTTAATTGATAATTAATAACACTGAAAAGAGTAAAATGACTCTCTCTGAGAGTTAGATATTTACTCCGTTTAGTGTCGTTTTAACTCCAAAAATATCAACACCATGACCAGAATAGTTTTAACACAAAATGGGGTTGGGACCATATAAACCCCAAAATAGTGTAAAATTAACGATTTTACTGTGTGTGTGGAATCTCATCAAGTCTCGTTTCATCTTCGTCCTCTCCAGGTTGAGTTGTACTACAAATCATTTGCCTGTGGTCTCCGTGAGACTCTCATTCTCTGTGTATTCTACAAACGACCTTCTGAATCACCACTGACTGCTTTCAAAAGATTACTGATTTCAAAAGAGGTCTGGTAGGACAGCATTAGTGCACGTTGAAGTGTCAAAAGATGATAAAGAATAACTTTGAATAACTTTTATTCCTCACATCAGAGACATGATGTTCTGCAGCTCCCTATTAAGCGTTACATCCGGCTTTTGAGGTGTAGCTGCCAGCTAGGAGTGATTCTCTGGTTTATTCAGGGGAAATGAAATGTAAATTGGCTGCAGATTTTTTAGTCCCAATATGACTCAATCTCTCCCAGACGAAGGCCACGCATACGAAACGCTGCAGAGTTTTTAATCTTTGTTTCCATTGAACATTCCATACAAATAAAGGCCATTTTAATGAATGATATGAAGTGACTTGGTCCTCCTTTCTTTTGATGACCAATTTACCCCTTTTTTACCCCTTCTATGTACAAAAACCTACTAGGACTTCACTTAACAAGATAGTCTAACAGCACACTTAAAAATGTCCTGCACGATAACAGGAAAAGCTATAATTGCTCTGAAGACCCAGAGCAACATCCAGACATTGGATATTCAATATCCTTAAATACTCATCTGATACCTGTCCTTGGTCATACAGATGTCCTTAAATACTCATCTCATACCTGTCCTTGGTCATACAGATGTCCTTAAATACTCATCTCATACCTGTCCTTGGTCATACAGATGTCCTCTCATACCTGTCCTTGGTCATACAGATGTCCTCTCATACCTGTCCTTGGTCATACAGATTTTCCTCTCCTACCTGTCCTTGGTCATACAGACGTCCTCTCCTACCTGTCCTTGGTCATACAGATGTCCTCTCATACCTGTCCTTGGTCATACAGATGTCCTCTCCTACCTGTCCTTGGTCATTCAGATGTCCTCTCCTACCTGTCCTTGGTCATACAGATGTCCTATACTCAATGCCTTCCCAGTCCTACTCACCAGATCTACTATAGCTTTCGTGGCAGGTGTGTGTGATCTCTGCAGCCAGTTCCAGGTAGTGCTGTCTCTTCTCTGGAGCTCCGTCGTCTGCTCCGATCACCACCATGCCCCCGGAGAAGCAGGCCAGGTGGCCCATCTTGTGGTCCAGGATGCCCCCCCTCCACTCCGCCATGTAGGTCAGCCCACCAGGGGACTTCTGCACCAGGTTAGCCTCGATAGCCTGTGGGATGAGACCATTGACATTATAAATGGGTGAGACACAGACAAACCTCCATTAATTGACTGCAAACTACAGAATTTGTTCAAGTCGGTGTTGTTCTGTGTCCTGATGGAACTATGATGGGGATACATGGTTAGTGTTTTTCCTAGCCTGGGGGGTTAGACACGGAAACATACACAGACAAACCTCCACTGGCTTTTTTTCTAGTCATTCTATATGTATGATTTCAACTCTGTGGGTTCTGAATGCTTCTGTTACTCTGAAACTGAGACGGGGAAACAATGATAATAAAAAAAAAATGAAATTGTTCTTCAATTTAAATCTGATCTAAGAACACATACTGGAGAAGCAATTGGAAGGTCTGGAATAAATTTCTATCTACAGCACAGGTGCCATGGCAGTTCTGGGATGGCAGCTGCTTCAATTTGTTTGCCCAAGTTGTTGTATGGCTTGTTCTATCCACAATGTTCTGTGGATGCATGTTTTGTAGACATACTATCTATGCACATAGCCTATGTGAAACACATGTCCATATTGGAATGTGTCTGCATTTATACATCCTGTAACACATGGACAGGTCTGTGGCAAATTGAAGTCAAGCCTCATTGACATTCTATTCTGATTCCAGGAAAGAGAGAGGTGGAAATACAGTGTTAACAAAGGAGAGAGAATAGGGATGGAGGGAGAGAGAATAGGGATGGAGGGAGAGAGAATAGGGATGGAGGGAGAGGGAGACTTTAGGAGGAAATCTATCAACGTTTCTCTCTCTCTCTCCCTGGTGCAATGTCTCCTGCCAGAGTTTGTCTTTCTTTGGAGAGCCAGAAAACAGAGTAAGGCATCTCAGGAGATCAATACCCAATGACACACTCTCTCTCTCTCTCTCTCTCTCTCTCTCTCTCTCTCTTCTCTCTCTCTTTTCCCTCTCTCTTCTCTCAGCTCACATAATGTGTTCAACTTTTCTGAAATGGCCCATCCACTGCCCAGATAGTTGAAACAAGTTAATCTTGCTTGTAGCGCATAAGACATCTATCCTTCCATTGTAATTATTACGGGTGGCCCCAGACGGAATCAAACCCACAATCCTAAAACCTAGCAAGTATTTCCATTCAATCTTACCCACAGGTTTGACACTGCTCAGTAAAACATAAACATACTATATTACTTTATTATAACACCTTCCTAATACTGAGTTGATCACCCTCTGAATAGCACACATACACAATACATGTCTCAATTGTCTTAAAAATCCATCTTTTACCCGTCTCCTCCCCTTCGTCTACACCGATTGAAGTGGATTTAACAAGTGACATGAATAAGGGAATTAACTTACACCTGGATTCACCTGGTCAGTCTATGTCATGGAAAGAGCAGGTGTTCCTAATGTTATGAACGCTACTGTAATTCCTGCATTCCTTACGGGCAGATATGGGGAGACTGTTCTAATTGGTTGTTGTTTGCCGTTACCTTGGTGTGGGAATTAATTGAAGTCTAAAGAGGCGTTCACCTTTTTCTCTATTCATTAGTATATACCTTTATTTGAAAGCTAATCCTTTATTTGAATATTAATGCAAATTAATACTGTACTATGTACGCTTGAGAGCTCTATACAAACACAAACAGTATGGCTATGGTGTGATACCAGAAAAAGGATAACCATCACTATTTCAAATTCCTGGCCACAGGAGAGAGATTGTCTATAATTAATGTATTTGCCTCTGGCTTGACCCTCCAATGAGCAAATAGTCTCATCAGCCTAAAAGACTAGCGTCAATGGTATTTAAGGAGAATATATTGTGCTAATTGATGGCTGAGGGATTAGGTGTGTGTGTGTGGAGGAGGTTGTGTGTGTGTGTGTGGAGCAGCATGTCCCTCTCTGCGGTGCTATATGGAATTACTCCTACCTCCAGAGCACTGTAGTACATCTTCTTAGCCTCCTCATCCGTCTTGTCTGACATCAGATATGATTTGATCAGATACTCGTAGAAGCTATCCCCCAGGCCGCCAATGGAAACGTGATCTGGGAGAGGAAAAAGAGAGAAATCTGACATTATTCCCACACAGGGAGGGTCTTTTTCCCAAACATTATTCCGCAGTCTCACAGACAGGCGACCTTGAGTTTACTAAACCCAATAACCAATGAGTCAAATAGAATCACATGGAAAACTCTTGTGGGATACGACAGACTGACTGATTTGTAGATTCATACTCTGAGTAGCCAAGGCACAGAAAATAACATTGTCATTATGGCTAGCTTTATCACGTACCAACAGAGTTGTGGTTTTAATTTAAATAAAAATTAGAATTGGTTGGTACAACTTGAGATATGAATACACTTGTGGTTGTAGATTTGTTTCCTCCCACTAAATTTCATGCTAATTCAACTCTGGATAAGATACTGGGTTAGAGAGGTTTTTTGTGTCTTCACACATCCACACACACATCCATGCCTGCACGCACACTCACCCTCCACCACTACACACTCCTACACACTGTGAAAGGTTATCACGCAGCGTTCTGCTAGCCCTTGACAACAGAACAGCAGAGACTGCGGGAGAGGTGTGTCTGAATCCGTGCTTGTGCCCATGCTGACAAAAAGACAGCTGAGCGCCCACTGTCCCTCTCCTTCCTCTCCTCCACCTCCTTATCTACCTGCTTCATTAACCATTCACCCAAAACACCAATTAGCATCATAATCAGCCAGATTAGGTCTTTCAGGCCTACATCTTCAGATGCCATCTCCCATTTCTCTGCCTTTCAGTTGAATCGGAAAAGATTACATTTCCCCGACTTAATTGGATTCATTATAATTTTAATAGCCCAGAGCGAGGCGACTCATATCACTGCTTGAGACTGACATTGATAGTGAAATAATGATTTAAATAGGAGAGCTCCTGCAAGGTCGGAAGAGTTTCTGTGTAGAAAGGCGTAGGATCAGCTCACATACAACTAGAGCAAATTAGCCTGCCGGGCGAGTGACATTTTATCTTCCCAAATATCGCACGGCACACGATTTTGCTAGTAGAATACCACCTAGGCTGTCTAGTAGAAATTCCAGTCTACTAATGTGGCTGGCCAGTGCCCTAATAACAAGATAATAATGTGTTTCTCCTTCAGTGGAGGCCAGTACTCACGTTGGACCCAGTTTCCACTGACGGGACTCAAGAAGTTGGGATAGAGACCGTGAGGCTTCTCGATTTTGTTCAACAGCTTTCGGATATTCATCACCTGCAACACCACACAGTAAAAAATACACTAGCTTGGAAGGAAACAGCCTTCTGTAAACTAAAATAAACTGTAGAGTGGATTTCAACTTTGGCATCACATATGCTTCTAAAGGATGTAAATGTCCTTTGGAAGTATTTATACCCTGAAGGTAACATTGACAGACAAATTAGAAAGAAAAGGTTATCATCCAATGAAAGTTAACATTATGTCCTGTATGCCCATTAAAGATATTCACAAATATCCATTAAATACATATTAAGTGAAGTTCTAAAGAATATTGCCAGAGGCAAGAATATTGACTGCAGCAAGAAAAACACAGATGGATAATAACATACAGTACAGCATGCATTGATAAGCATACAATGTTAACAGTTTAATATATTTTACCTAGTTGCAAAAATTGCAAAAAACCTCCCCAAAGTTCCCAGGTTTTTGAGAAATTCCTGTTGAAGGATTCAACATTCATACGTTCATACATTATTCAGACCCCTTGACTTTTTCCACATTTTGTTATTTTACAGACTTATTCTAAAATCTATAAAATCGTTTTTTTTCCCTCTTCAATCTACACACAATACCCCATAATGACGAAGCAAAAACAGGTTTTTCGAAAAAGTTGCAAATGTATAAAAAAATAAATAAACTGAAATATTATATTTAGATAAGTTCAGACGCCATACTCAGCACTGTTGAAGCACCTTTGGCAGCGATAACAGCCTTGAGTCTTCTTGGGTATCATGCTACAAGCTTGGCACACATGTATTTGGGGAGATTCTCCCATTCTTCTCTGTAGATCATCTCAAGCTCTATCATGTTGGATGGGGAGATATGTTCGAACAGGTTCAAGTCCAGGCTCTGGCTGGGCCAATCAAGAACATTCCGAGACTTGTCCCGAAAGCCACTCCTGCGTTGTCTTGGCTGTGTGCTTAGGGTCATTGTCCTGTTGGAAGGTGTACGTTCGCCCCAGTCTGATGCCCTGAGCGCTCTGGGGAAGGTTTTCATCACGGATCTCTCTATACTTTGTTCCATTCATCTTTCCCTCGATCCTGACTAGTCTCCCAGTCCCTGCTGCTGAAAAACATCCCCACAGCATGATGCTGCCACCAGCATGCTTCACCATAGGGATGGTGTCAGGTTTCCTCCCGACGTGACGTTTGGCATTCTGGCCAAAGAGGACCTCTGGAGCTCTGTCAGAGTGACCATCGGATTCTTGATCACCTCCCTGAACAAGGCCCTTCTCCCCCAATTGCTCAGTTATGCCGGGCGGACAGATCTAGGAAGAGTCTTGGTGGTTCCAAACTTCTTCCATTTAAGAATAATGGAGGCCACTGTGTTCTTGGGGACATTCAATGCTGCAGAAATGTTTTGGTACCCTTCCCCAGATCTGTGCCTTAACACAATCCTGTCTCGTAGCTCTAAGGAAAATTCCTTCGAACTCATGGCTTGGTTTTTGCTCTGACATGCACTGTGGGACCGTACATAGACAGGGGGGTGCCTTTCCAAAACATGCCCAATCAATTGAATTTACAACAGCTTGACTCCAATCAAGTTGTAGAAACAACTCAAGGATGTTCCATGGACCTGAGCTCAATTTAGAGTCTCATAGCAAAAGGTCTGAATACTTATGTAAATAAGGTATTTATGTTTTTGTTTTTTAATACATTTGTAAAATTTCTAAAAACCTGTTTTCATTTTGTCATTATAGGGTATTGTGTGTAGATTGAAATAAGGCTGTAACGTAACATAATGTGGAAAAAGTCGATGAGTCTGAATACTTTCCAAAGGCACTGTATATACCTTCTCTGTGTAGATGGCGTTGTTTGAGAGCTCTGATAGGTGGACAAACTCCAGGTGCAGGGTTCCAAACTCCGCCAGGATACTGCTCCCGGCTGACGCCCATCCCCAACTCCAACTGGTGCCACTGCAACAGAAACCATACCGTGCCAAGTGAGGACCACAGTCAACACACACTGCTACACATTGGATCACACTCAGGACAATAACTCCATGCTAGCAAAAAACATTTTCATTATGTTCTGCAAAGTTTTAATTAGATTGTAACTTATAAGATTGAAAGTCTTGGAGTTAATTAAACTCTGACCAATTGTCAATAATGTACAAATAAACAGCATTGCAACTTGATATGATACTAAAATTGCACTTTAAATATACAACATTTTGGCTGATTATGTAGATAAACAATCAACACCAGTGTCAGTAAAGAAAAACATTCAATTTTGACCTCAGTGTGGAGTCACTTTCAGTAGTTCCCTGGTTTGTCTTTGAGGCAATTTAGTGTCTTGGAGCCAAAGCTTTCTACAGTTGTAGTGCACCAACATCTACAATATCTCCAATATCAGTTGTAGTGCACCAACATCTACAACATCTCCAATATCAGTTGTAGTGCACCAACATCTACAACATCTCCAATATCAGTTGTAGTGCACCAACATCTACAATATCTCCAATATCAGTTGTAGTGCACCAACATCTACAACATCTCCAATATCAGTTGTAGTGCACCAACATCTACAATATCTCCAATATCAGTTGTAGTGCACCAACATCTACAATATCTCCAAAATCAGTTGTAGTGCACCAACATCTACAATATATCCAATATCAGTTGTAGTGCAACAACATCTACAATATCTCCAATATCAGTTGTAGTGCACCAACATCTACAATATCTCCAATATCAGTTTCCCTTTATATCTGCAACGGCCCATAATTTGTTTCTCTCTTACTTTTCAGAGAGCACTGAGCCAAGGAGACAGATATCCAGACAGATATTACAATTGTTCATCACTCTGCAGAAAGGTGTATTTTGGTGCTGAAGAAAGTAGAAAAGACTAAGCTACGTCCCAGATGGCACCCTATTTAAAACACTACTAATGACCAAAGCCATTTGAGCCCTGGTTAAAAGTAGTACACTCTATAATGAATAAGGTGCCATTTAGGATGCATTATTACAATTAAGCAGGTCTGGATCTGTTTGTCTCTCGTGGGCACCAACCCAGACGATATCTAATGCACTGCATCATTTGTCTGTGGATCAGAGTGTGAGGCTTTTACTACCCTCTGTAGATCCATAACCCGTCTACCTCTGCAGAGGTAAGGAAAGCATTAAGTTCATCTGAGAGACTATAGCTTGAGCCCCAACCAAGTCTGGAGTCAACCAGGGTCACCAATAAACCATGGTTGCATCCAAAATGGCACCCTAGTTCCTATATAGTGCACTAATTTTGACCAGGACCCATAGGGCATTGGTCAATAGTAGTACACTATAGTGAGTAGAACACAGTGCATTCGGAAAGTATTCAGACCCCTTGACCTTTTCCACATTTTGTTACGTTACGGCCTTATTCTAAAATTGATTACATTTTCCCTCATCAATCTACACAATACCCCATAATGACAATTCAAAAACAGGTTTTTAGACATTTTGGCAAATTTATAAAAAAAAAAATGAAATAACACATGTATTCAGACCCTTTACTCAGTACTTTGTTGAAGCAGCTTTGGCAGCGATTACAGCCTTGAGTCTTCTTGGGTATAACGCTACAAGCATTGAACACCTGTATTTGGGGAGTTCTTCCCATTCTTCTCTGCAGATCCTTTCAAGCTCTGTCAAGTTGGATGGGGAGCATTGCTGCACAGATATTTTCAGGTCTCTTCAGAGATGTTCGATCGGGTTCAAGTCCGAGCTCTGGCTGGGCCACTCAAGGACATTCAGAGACTTCTCACGAAGCCACTCCTGCGTTGTCTTGGCTGTGTTCTTAGGGTCGTTGTCCTGTTGGAAGGTGAACATTTGCCCCAGTCTAAGGTCTGGAGCAGGTTTTCATCAAGAATCTCTCTGTACTTTGCTCTGTTCATCTTTCCCTCGATCCTGACTAGTCTCCCAGTCCCTGCCTCTGAAAAACTGCCACCACCGTGCTTCAACGTAGGGATGGTGCCAGGTTTCCTCCAGACGTGATGCTTAGCATTCAGGCCAAAGAATTATATCTTGGTTTCATCAGGCCAGATAATCTTGATTCTCATGGTCTGAGAGTGTTTAGGTGTCTTTTGGCAAACTCCAAGTGGGCTGTCATATGCCTTTTACTGAGAAGTGGCTTCCGTCTGGCCACTCTACCATGAAGGCCTGATTGTGAAGTGCTGCAGAGATGGTTGTCCTTCTGGAAGGTTCTCCCATCTCCACAGAGGAACTCTGGAGCTCTGGCAGAGTGACCATCAGGTTCTTGGTCACCTCCCTGACCAAGGCCCTTGGTTGGGCGGCCAGCTCTAGGAAGAGTCTTGGTGGTTCCAAACTTCTTACATTTAAGAAGGATGGAGGCCACTGTGTTCTTGGAGACCTTCGATGCTGCAGAAATGTTTTGGTACC
The DNA here is from genome assembly GCA_023634145.1 of Thymallus thymallus. Lineage (NCBI taxonomy): Eukaryota > Metazoa > Chordata > Actinopteri > Salmoniformes > Salmonidae > Thymallus > Thymallus thymallus. The sequence continues at coordinate 27,636,954 of CM042416.1, read as the reverse complement.
ATTCGCCAGATCTGTGCCTCGACACAATCCTGTCTCGGAGCTCGACGGACAATTCCTTCGACCTGACATGCATGTCAACTGTGGGACCTTATATAGACAGGTGTGTTCCTTTAAATATCATGTCCAATCAACTGAATTTACTAATCAAGTTGTAGAAACATCTCAAGGATGATCAATGGAAACAATTTCGAGTCTCATAGCAAAGGGTCTGAATACTTATGTAAATAAGGTATTTCTGTTTTTTATTTTGAATACATTTGCAAACATTTCTAAAAACCTGTTTTCAGTTTGTCATTATGAGGTATTGTGTGTAGATTGATGAGGAAAATAACCCATCTGAATGCAGTTTTGGATGCAACCCATATTCTTTTGTCTTATTTCTCCATGAAAGTAGTGCACAATGAGGATGATATTCTCAGTATGTCTACGTCTAAATTACGACTTCAATGACCTGCTAATACACAATGACTAACCTAATCAGAGGTGGGGAGATGGAATGCCATTACATTGCATTATAGTGCATGACCTAATCCTACATTAGTAGAGCGATAAAGTGATGAATGGAACTGAACTTATTACTGGAGGATGGAAAGAAAAAGAGAAACTATAGAGGGAGTGAAGCAAAGAGAGATGTAGCCTGATGAATATGCTTATTAAAAGTTTGGGGCTACATCATTAGCTGCTCAAGCTGAAGTAACATCAGTGCCCGTAGAGTAGGAGTGAATGATTTTAGTGACTTATTGCAAACAGGATGCATATTTTGGAATATTTGTATTCTGTATAGGCTTCCTTCTTTTCACTCTGTCATTTAGGTTAGTATTACGGACTAACAATGTTGTCGATCCATCCTCAGTTTTGCCCTATCACAGCCAATAAACTCTGCGACTGTTTTAAAGTCACCATTGGCCTCATGGTTAAATCCCTGAGCGGTTTCCTTCCTCTCTGGCAACTGAGTTAGGAAGGACGCCTGTATCTTTGTAGTGACTGAGTGTATTGCACCATCCAAACTGTAATTAATAACTTCACCATGCTGAAAGGGATATTCAATGTCTCCTTTTTTGTTTTTTTATCCCTCTTCCAATAGGTGCCCTTCTTTGCGAGGCATTGGAAAACCTCCCTGGTCTTTGTGGTTGAATTTGTGTTTGAAATTCACTGCTCGACTGAGGGACCTCACCGATAATTGTATGTGCGGGGTACAGAGATGAGGTAGTCATTCAAAAATCATGCTAAACACTATTATTGCACACTGAGTGAGTCCTTGCAACGTATTTAGGCTTACACTTTAACATTGTGGGGTATTGTGTGTTGGCCAGGGACAAACAAATTCAATTGAATCAGTTTTAAATTCATGCTGTAACAACAAAACGTGGAAAAAGTAAAGGGATGTGAATACTTTCTGATGACACTGTAAATTGGTACATTGCACACTTTAGGAAACTAGCTAAAGTAATTCTCAGCTTTTGCATTCAGTAACTTGCAAACAAGTGTTCAATGTTTTCTCCATGCATTATTCATTGTTCTCCTTGTGTGAATGTGTTTGTTTCGCTATTTACAAATTAGGTTATTTTGGGAGCACATGCAGTATTCTATAAGTAGTCCCGATATACTGTATGAAAGACCACATGGGACATGTTACATATACAACAGAGACTCTCAAGTCAGCCCGTAGGCAGCATATTAGTTGCGTTATACTGAATTCCCTTGGTGTGTGTGTGTTTGAGGACATTAAAGATCTTGTACTTGTACATTAGTGTACTACATTATGGGGCAACACCGTTTCTCTCTGAGCTATAATGAAATCCCTTGCTGTTTGGGTGTAGGTGTGTGTGTGTGTGTGTGTGTGTGTGTGTGTGCGTGTGTGTGTGTGTGTGTGTGTGTGTGTGTGTGTGTGTGTGTGTGTGTGTGTTTGTCCATGTGTGTACAGTATGCGTTCCGTGTGTGTATTTTGTAGTTTCTGTACATTTAAGTTCCTTTACTTCTGTGGCTACAATTTATAATTGGGGAGTATCGTTCCTCCCTGCCCATCTGCACTCAGGGTCCATGTTACAAATCTAACTAGAATTATCTCTAGAAACAGTTAATTAAATTTGCCAGCAGCTGTCTGCTTAGACAGGTAGGTTAATTGGAAGCAGGTGGCAGGCAGAGGTGCCTGAGAGATGTTATTTTAGAAGATAAGATAGTGAGAAGAAAAAAGTGTGTACAGTATCTTAACTATGTAGGGGTGGTGGGTCTTGCATATGGGGATCCCGATAAAAATCACACAGATCAGCGTTGAACACGTTATTTCATTTGTGGGTCGAGGCTGCAAATTTCAAATATTTCCAGTGTAAAAAGAAGTATAACATATGCATCATCATAACAGTATCCTATTATATGCATATAATAGGATACTGTGGCTAGAGGGTCATGGAGGCTAGTGCCTAGGCTCACCTGCCCAGGTTGATGACTCCACGTGGGATACCCGTTGGTGTGTTGAAGGCCGGTAGCAGCTTCTCCCCAAGCACCATCACTTTCCTCTTGAACATCTACAGGAACAAGGAAGGAGGGACACTTAGTAAACACTCACAGAAACACACAAAGACAGAGGTACACACACCTGTGCAAAAACCAGCCCCACCCCCACAGAGGTACACACCACTCCCACGTGCCATCAACAAAGGCATATTTTAATCTTAATCTTGACCCCTGTAAGAAAAAACATTTTGGTTCCAAGTACAGAACCTTTTCACCCAACAAAGAACCGTCAAATAACTCTTTCTTCAGAAGAAAAAGGTTTCATGTAGAACCCTTTCATGTAGTGTACAGTCAAACACAGAGAGTAGAATTCCAGTGTAGCTCCAGCCCCAATACTTTCCAGATGGCTTCCCAGCCTCTCTCGACAAAGCTAATTATGTAGAACATAACAAACCCAGGGACAACGCTGCTCTGAGAAGGATTAAAAGCAATCTCATTGATGTAATCCACAGCAGTTCAATTAAACCTACACTCTCTCTCTCTGCTGTCTGCCTTTTGAAAGCAGGGCCAAGGGAGGGTGAAGTACTGTCTCAAAGTAAGATTAACAGGTCAGACAAATCTTAGAAGGAGAGAGAAAGACGTAGAGTGCTGGTTTTAGAATTGAGATGCAAGGCTGCTAACAGAGGCTGCTAACAGAGAGAACTAGAAAGAGAGGGAGGGACAGGGATATTGTTTGTGTGTGTGTGTGGATGCATGCGTAAGTGCGTGTATCGGACATTTGGTGTGTGTGTGTGTGTGTGTGTGTGTATCCAGATTTCATAACGCACCATACCGGTGTATTACTGGCAGCGCACACAAGGCGTGCTATTTCTTTCCAAGCGTAAAAAAAAAAGATATTCTATTTTTTTATGTTAACAAAGTACTATTGAGCGGACCCTAGCTAAATACTAACAAGCACAAGCGAACATAAACTAAATGCAAGACAGACAACCTAGATCATAAAGTTATACAACTATCTCAAAAGGCTACTCACACTTGATCCAGGAAGGGATTGATTGTCTGTGCTTTAACCAGGAAGCTTGGTCTTGCAAGCCTATAGCTAGCAAATTAAACCAAATGCATAGCTGGAGAAAATGTATTTGGCACTAAGATGGTTAACTTATAGCTAGTTATAAACATTTATCTGGCAAACATTAGTAGTGAATTTCAAGTGTAACTTGAACAGTTCTCTAGTGCTACTCAACAGTGGACATCACGTCACGAAACTTCTGTTTGCGCCATTTGATCTTTGTAAACAAACAAACCATGTGACTGGCTACATTTTAAAAAATTATAATTTAAAAATACCCCGCTATACGGTATAGAGTACCACAGTATGAGTCATAATAAAACCTAGCTGTCAAACAGGGAAATGGTTCCAATCGTTTTTTTCCCACCATTCCATAGGGGATTTGAATGGCGGCAGGTAGCCTAGCGGTTAGAGCATTTGGCCAGTAACCAAAAAGTTGCTGGATTGAATACCTGAGCCGACAAGGTGAAAAACCTGTAAACTACATAATGTTACATTTAGTAATGAATGAAATGTCTTTATATTGACAATTCTGTGAACTGTCTTTTAAATTGAAGTGTAGGGATTTGTAGCTAATGCTAATTAGCATTTCTGAATCTGAGAGTAAATAGAGACTAATATATTGATAAAAGTCACCTTGTCCGAGAGAGATTTACATGGTTATCAAAATGTCACGCCAAGGTAAGCTAGGGTTTTCTCTATGGGAACATTTAACGGTGGAAAAAACGATTGAAACCATTTCCCTGTTTGACCGCTAGGTTTTATGATAATTATGACAACTCCACTGTGGGGCTCTATGCCGCCAAGCCTAGTGTGTGTGTGTGTTTGTTTGAAACGTCTCACAGCGTGGTGACTCAGCTACAAGAAAGAGTGAGTGAGAAGGAGAGGAGGAGACGGGTAGAGCTGAATGTTCAAATAGGCTGTGTCCCAAATGTCACCCTATTTCCCATATTAGTGCACTCCCTTTGACCAGGGCTCTGGGAAATAGGGTGTCATTTGGGGGAAATAGGGTGTCATTTGGGACGCAGCAATAAATGCATGTCAGAGTAACCAGCCATTAGAATTATGATCATCAATAATCTTAATATGAGTTGCCCCTGCCCTTGTCCTACAGTAAGTGAATGATACAATGTTTCTCCTGTCTCTGGCACTCTAACTGCTACCTCTCACTGCAGCAGAGAGCCGCGAAATGCTCATTATCTCCATCACCTGAGGATGCGCCTGGACACAGTCTGTCTGGGCATTGATTCACCCTTTCTGGGTTTTTGTTTTTGTGACCAGGAGGCAGAGTGGGCTACAGACAGATGTACTGGCACATGACTGATTTGGATATATTATGTTCACGGATACATATGTTTGCACTCACTGTATGTTGTTCTCATGTGTATGTGCAGATACACACACATGCACACAGACATTATTGCCATTGGTAACACACACGCACATGCACAAACAAACCCATCCACCCACTCACCCACCCACATACAAAGCTCAGGGGCTACCCGTGCCCTTTACAAATGCCCATTTACTGCCAGCTGCTACAATGTCATCTTTACAATCCAATTACCTATAGTTCTCTGCGTGTTACACTCCGACACAGTATCCACTCTAGCTCAAATGACTCAGATTCACAGGGCACTGACATCACACAGAGACATAAAAAGCCCAGTGAGGCCACAGGGGCCCGAGTTAGTCATCAGTCCATCTAGTAGCTAAGGGCCAAGTCCCTTGGTGGCCCACTAGCCCTCTAGAACTCCCACTCCCCTAATTCCATTCTCTCTCAGCGTACTGGGAGGGCCTGGGAGACCCAAGGTGGATTTACACACAGAGAAAGCTCATTAATCCATACTGTATAGGAGTAGGATCCATTGATAAGACGTTGTCTGTGTGTGAATGTGTGTGTGTGTGTGTGTGGTGGGAGCTGCATTTTGCCCCTTTGGTCCCCCAGCTCTACATCTTATCAAAGAGGTTACTAATGACCCTCTCCTCCATCCTTACAGTACCACCGGTACTCAACCAACCTAGTAGTTCATGGCCATACTGTCATGTAAACATACCCACACGGTCATTTTAACACCTACGCGCACCAACATGTGCACACACAAACACACACACACACACACAGCCATATTAACACACATACTCACACGCACACGAGAGGGCACAAACTCCAATTATATCACACTGTTATTAAGCCATGTTCACGCACTTAGAAATTGCTTATATATTAAATACTGCAAGAAACCCTTTTGCTGACAGCTGTGCTTCCCCCCTTTCACATCCATCTCAATCTGCCTCCGCCCCTCTGTAGCGCAGAGCAAGACTTCAGTACAGCTCCAACTAATCTGCATCACACTCACGCTGTTCTCGCTTTGTTCTCCCTTGGCTCATTCATCCCTCCTCCTCTCCCCTGGAACTATTCCCCACGTCGTTTCTGTATGAGAATGTGTTCTCAGTCAAATTAAGGGTAAGAAAAATTATACAAAATCACAGAAGTGCCTATAGAGATGTGCTGCCGCTTCATATGCAGTGAACGTTATCGTCCACCCATTCACCCCAACCATCCCACGTCCACAATCCATAACCCATCCATCGGAAGAACGGACAGGGCCTCGGCACGGAGGAACATTGATCCGTTGTAACAGGAGACGGCTTGCTTACTTCGCCTTCAGTTTGGAATTATCCCTTGGATGTTGGTCACGACAGCCGGGAACCGAATGGCTTTTCTCTTTTAAGCACAAGAGACATGTAGCGGGCGACGCAGTCACCTCTCACTGAGTTAACACTGTCAGGGACCAGTGGAGACAGACTGAGGGGTAGAACTCTGTATGGAAGGCACCCTCGGTTACTATTCAAACTTCTCAATTGTGAGTCAAAGAAACACTTGAAGTGTGAACGTGAAAATGAGAGGTTGTTGCTCTTGTGGTGGAGTCAGCACGTGTTGGTTTTCACTTCTATGCTCTAGCTATTGTCCCGAAAAGTCTTAGTATATTTTTTACCCAGACCAGTGGCTAGATTCTTGGTTAAGAAGCATACAGGTGTACAAAAAACGAACAGATGCAAAAATGTACATACAACTGCTTGTACAACAGTTCTGTTTTAGTGGGATACAGACTAACTAAAGACTATATATCAGAGCGTCAATGGAACTCACAAAAACTCTCTTCACCTACAGTACCTAATGCAGTGTTTCCCATCTCCGCTCCTCCAGTACTCCCAACAGCACACATTTTTGTTGTAGTTCCGGACAAACTCAACTGATTCAACTAATTGAGGGCCTGATGATTAGTTGAGAAGTTGAATCAAGTGTGCCTCTCCGGGCTACAACAGAAATGTGTGCTGTTGGGGGTACTGGAGGAACGGAGATGGGAAACACTGTCCTAACGATGCACAATAGCGGACTAAGACCATTTCTGCTAAATATACACATTTATTTCCAATTTCTTGGAAATTTCTGCTTTTGCATGACAGGACAGAGAAGAACCACAAACTGTTATCTGAGGCTTGATAATGCCAAGCTTGCCCTATGACACTGGCCCATTATCATTGTTCACGACTCTAATTTTGACCCTCCTTGTGAACACTAAGCTAGAAAACACTGGCGAAGGGGACAGGAGCCGTGTCACCCATCCCTGCCTCCTCCTCTTCCTTGAGGACACATTGAGCTGGACCAATGACAGTCAGGTATGACGCATATTTAACATGGCAATAAAACGACTGTACAGCTGAGTAGTGCTGCTTCATCGACCTGTTAGCCGCTTCGAACGACGTGCTAAGTCAACCAGGTGCATTTCTCTCGCAATATCACCCACCCACTCAATAAGAAAAATGTAATGCATTTCCAAGAGGAACAATGTCCAATCTAGCCACGGCTGTCATCAGAGCAGCAGAACTTGATAGTTGGAAGACAAAATGAAAGAGGAGTGGGTTGGAGGCAGAAATGGTGTGAATGTCATTGTTCTATGCTCTTTGATTGTGAATTCTATTGGAGTAGTACAAAGTTATCTTCCTGTGTGATGTAATGTATTTTTTTACCTATTTTGTCCTCTGGCTCCTTGGAGACGATATGCGAAGTTTGCAGCGTTTTTTGATTACTTCTCATTAAAGCCCTAACAGTAGGGAAGATTTGAATATTTATACTGTAGTACACTACGTGGGAGTGTTTACTACCTGTTGCATTTGAAAAAAAGAGCTCCCTATAAGTCACCTCAGTTCCTTATGTGATAGAAATAGCATTCAAATCCGAAAAACGTTGTGGGTGACATTTGGAAAACGTCTTGATGGTCTTGCGTTTAAAAAAGCTGTGCATTTTACGACCGTGGATGAATGAATTATTCCTGTTCGCCAGCTGTGGGTGATGAAAACCAAGCCCAAAATACCATCTCTGACTGTCACAATCCCCCAATACCCCACCAGAACGAAAACTATTATCCTTTTTCACCTCTCCTCTCTCATCCCCCCATTCATCCATCTGCGGTAGGCTTTTACTCAGGGTAGCAGCAGATGACTGTAAAAGGCTGTAAAAGGGCTGAGGAGACCAAATCTGTCTGCTCGGATCGCTCACCCAGCCCAAACAGCATAACCCCCATATGTTGTTTTTCTCTGCCGCGCACCAAACTGCCAGGCCTCAGTTCCGAAAGGCCTTGACTGAGTTGACCCTTTGCTCTGCCCAGCGTCACTCACAGTGTCACTCGGTGTCACACAGTGTCCTGAAAAGGGGAACCTAATCTAGGAGGTCACTGAGGTCAGAGGAGGAACCGTAGACCAGACAATGCCGGTAAAAACACAATGTTCGGAGCATGGTTGGTTGTTCCTGTGACATCTCTATGTAAGGCCACCGTTCTCCTCTGCCAACAGTTGGCTGTGTCATAATAATGTAATCCCATAGGGGTGATCAGAATCAAACACACTATTTGTGCTTGAGCTCTGTGTGGTCTAATGTTCAGAAACTGGCCATGTCATCACAATGTGAAGGCGACAGGTAGCCTAGCGGTTAAGAGCATTGGACTAGTAACCGAAAAGTTGCTGGATCTAATCCCCGAGCTGATTAGGGGAAAGATCTGTTGATGTGCCCTTGAGCAAGGCACTTATCCCTAATTTCTCCTGTAAATCGCTCTAGATAAGAGTGTCTATTAAAATGTGAAGGTTGAAGTGGATGACAGCTGACATTATCTTCTTGAGAAATATCAGTACATGGTGAACCACTGAATTGTAGCATGTATACCAGGGATTAGAGACATGTAGCTTGATTAGCTAGATACTGGCATGTGCTACCCATCTTTACTCATTAGACAACATCCTTGGCAGAATTAGCACAGTGCACTCAACAGCCTTCTTTCATCTTGCAAGGTGTGAGTGCATGCGTGTGTGTGTGAGAGAGAGAGAGAGAGAGAAATGCACAAAGCCCAGCTCACATGGTTGAAAGCCTGCTGCTGGGTGCTAGCTACCAGACATCCGGGTTGTAATACCACATTGCTGCCCTGATAAGAACCTCATTTGCTCAGTATGATTTAACCGGAACAATTGGTCGATTCTTGTAAGCGGTGGTCTGCGCTGGTTTGTTTTTGCCTCTATCCCAGCGGTTTACATCAATATTAGCATCTGATGTTTTTACCATGCATTTTTATGGACAGTCTGGGAGCCTTGTAAATACTACTACAGTCTTTAGAAGAGAAGCCACAGACCATGAGTTAGATTTACCAAGTGTTTTCACTAGGTGCAAAGAACACCAAAAACAAAAGCTATAAACAAGTATTTATTTAGACTTGTTTCTACTATCCAGTAACTTTCTGTTCTGTCCTCAATGTTCAATTCCCTTTTTTTTTTTTTATAGGTGCCGACTTTGATTCACACTATGAAAAAGCCAGGAAAACAGAACACAAACTTTTATCCTTGCTTATTTTCACCACCCTCCAGATACAAAACAGAGACCCCTTTCGTCTCTGTCAGTCTCATGACACAAGACACACATTTCCTGCACATCGATTTCATTCTTCATTTCCCACGGCTGACCGCAGGAGCAACGGAGGAGTATGCAGGTCAGGGAACTGGTTGTCTCAGAGCAGGAGTTCTGATCTTATGCCTTATATGTCATAATGAATAAGAATACATGGACGGTGGGACCTGATCCTAGATCAGCACTCCTACTGTAGGTCGCATTATGAATACAGGCCATGGAATTGCATTGGAGCTTCAATGTTAGGAGGTTGAGGTTTCATGCAGTAAGAGATGGAGCTATATACATTTGAGCTAGGTACTTGAGTTGGATCCAATCCATAAATGCCCTACAGTATTGAACCACATCAGTATACTGGCTGGGTAATTCCAGCGGGATCCTTCTGTAAAAGATTGGATAAGTGACGCTTGTCTCCAAATCGTGATCATATCATACTTAGCTTTGAAGTGAAGCAAGTTTATTTAAAGGGGTTATCATAGCTTGTAATAGAATCCTGTATTTCCCAAGCATGTAGTCTACACCAAGGGACTGTGTATGGCTTAAGGTGGTGTCGTCACTGACTCGATTCCCTAAGTAGTTCTAATACAAAATGAAAAGCGCAGGTATTGACAGTTATTTGCCTAACAGAACAGAGGTAAAACAACATATGCTTTACTTTAATACGTTCTGCAGTAGCATTGATTAACACGTGTGCCTTGAGCAAGAGTGTCTGAACTGACACAGGTGACACAGAAGTATGTATCTAGAGCGACTGCTGACTAGCAGCATAAAGCCCTCCATGCGTCTCCATTCGCCGTGACATCATTTGAACTAAAACATGATGTGTATAATTTATGCTGAGTGGCATCGCCCGAGACAGAGAGGGAGCGCTAAATAAGGTCATCAAATAAATAAGATATGAAGACATCTCTGGGAAAAATAATCAGATATGGTGAAGAATTCCACACTGAAGCCCTTTGCCTCTAATATCCTCTGAACACTTTATATTATAACTAATCGTAAATTACATTAATCTGGCCAATGTTATTCTTAGTAATGTTATTCTCGGTGACGGACATTCTCCCAACGTAACGGAACCGTCTTGCCTGACGAACACGATTCCATGGTTCCACAAATTCCTACGGTTCCCCCACTCTGAGCCACATAGCAGAGGTAATCTAAATTGCTTCACAATTTGTTGACTGGGTGTAATGCGGCTGTCATGCCTTGTTTTTGCAATTACAGAGGTTTCGGCTCCAGCGTTATCCCGGGGAAGGCGACAGTGAGCTCTTTATGTTCCCTATGGTCTAATTACCTAGCCGAGGTAAGCATACTGTGCCTATGAAAAGATGCCAGGCTCTCTGGAGGGGTGTTGGAGAGTTAGGGGACAGATGTTTCAGTTGATTGAAGCTCCCTGCGATGATCAATCATCACTAAGAGTAGATATAGTATTGTAGATGTAGATTCAGCTCAGTTATAGCCTCAGCCACCAAGTGGCACTGTATACTGCCTTTTGTCTTGTGGCTTGACAAGGGAGGTGTTAGTCACAATAATGACTGTTACAGTACATTGCTTGCATTCCCCACCAATATAGATACGTAACAGTCAAATGTGTTTGAATTTCCATATATGTAAATGTGTATATACAGTAATAGTTGTCCGCTGGCTGGTTGCAGGAATGAAAAATAAATCACTTTTTTTACTACACCTCATCTACACCTGTAAGGAATGTGTTATTTATCCTGAAGTGAGCCAGCAGTCACATTGAATCAACTCCTACCATCCATGTGAAGATTCCTGGAGAACCCAAACTGAGGAAGTTATACAGTATATACTCAGTTATCACAGTTACCAGTACAACAGTATATCACAAGCTCTAGCTCCAGCCACCAACCTTTCTATGAAGTTCTAACAATATTAGGATCCCCAATGTATCCGTATCAGCTAGCACAGAGCCCTCCTTACATAAGATGAACCATCACGCACCGCCGGTCGCCCAGACTTCCGACCCATCAATAATACAGCTGTGAGCTCCATCCATCCGCCGGCTGGGTCGTCTAGCTTGGCCCCATCGCCATGGTTACAGAGGCTTTGGCAACAGGGGATGATAGTGCTGGGGGATGATGGGATGAGGAGCGTCCACAGCAGTTGGAGGATGTCAGGCTCATTTCTCTTTAAGGAAGTGACAGTTTCTCCACAGGATTGGCTGGAAGGAGGGGACACTGGGTGCGTGTCGGCTTGCTCCAGAGCCAGACGGAGATTGAAACTAACAGGTGTCCTCCCCCAAACCATGGGAGATGAGGAGACGAGACACAGAGACACTTAAATTCTGGAGAGTTTCGTTAAGACTTAGTCCGAACTAAGGCAAGGTGCACTAGACCTGCATGAAACTTTCCAATAATACTTTTCTATTCCAAGGTTAGCAACAACTCAATGACAAGGACAGAACGCAGAAAAATCTGCAAAAAAACAACATGTATTACCATTTCTTTGGATTTCTGTAATGTTCAGAGTTTGCAAATATGCTAACAGTCTAAGCCAGACAAACGGTTATCCCTTTTGTATGTACAGTATTTCTCAAGGTTTCTGCATGACTACTTCAGCACACTGTAAACAGGGAAGAAATAAAACAGAGACCTGTTGATCATGCTGAATGAGTGTAGCCAGGGATAAAAAAGAACCAGGGGATTGAGTATGCTCGGTAATGACATTGAGTGGAGCGGGAGTGGTGGTGGTGGTGGGAGGGTAGTGTCTGTTCTTGGACACAAAGCAGAAGAGGAGAGGAGAGGAGAGGAGAGGAGAGGAGAGGAGAGGAGAGGAGAGGAGAGGAGAGGAGAGGAGAGGAGAGGAGAGGAGAGGAGAGGAGAGGAGAGGAGAGGAGAGGAGAGGAGAGGAGAGGAGAGGAGAGGAGAGGAGAGGAGAGGAGAGGAGAGGAGAGGAGAGGAGGAGCGGCCTGGTCCGTCTAAGAGATTATGTGGATTATCGCTGGAGCCCAGTGTCTCACTGTGCCTGGACTATACTATGGCTGCTATAGAATGGGGCTAATTTACAGTAATACTGCCTGATGGCAGCTCTGGCTTCAAAGTACTGTCTCATCAAAGAGGCAGGAGAGGATACGGTCACACTTATGACGGTGTGTGTGTGTGTGTGTGTGTGTGTGTGTGTGTGTGTGTGTGTGTGTGCACGCATGCGTGCGTGTCAGGTGGGGTTGTTTGTTATAATGAGAAGAACTGACTATGTGTGTTTGTCCAAGATAAATCACAGCAATAACTATGACTTTTCTTTGTGTATATAATGTCCTCTATGAGAGTGTGTGACAGGGGAAAGTGTGAAGGTAGGAAAAATAAGGCAGTGTAACACAAGGGTATACAGTCTGTGGCGGTCATCCACTTCATCCTAAGTGATGTATCTCGTGATTTATTTATTCATGCAACTGAAGTGTAATGTCATTGCCGTCAGCGCCAGTTTAGACTGACAAATACTGTATGTAATCTACCCTCTAACTGTTGAGTGGAATCACTCGCTCCCCATATACATTTGAACAGGCAATTCAACTTAACACACTGCTAGGTCTGCACACCTCAGATAACAACCATTCAATCCCCTTAAAAGTCATTGCTTTCCCCCCCAAAAAAATGCCAGAGTGAAAACACTTAATAAATGCCATTTTCACAGCTCTTCAAAGGGAGTTGCGAACTGTGCTGCCACAATTACTACCCCAAATGACAGCCAATGAGCATGGTTGTTTATGCTATAACACCTTAAAAGCTCTTGAAATGGGTCCATTAAGACATAAAGACATACACAACACCTTAAAAAAACATATCTCTAGTTTTATTGTCATACTATACAGTCACAGACGACAAGAGCTGCATTTTGTTTTTGTAACAATTTCTCTGCCCCTGCTTTAACATCTGGTAATCTGTGAACGCTACAAAATAAACTTTGATTTGATTTCACAGATGATAAGAGCTTCATTGTCTTGGTCTGAGTGGGTGGGAATTCAGACAATAGAGCACCTGTTTGCTCGCATGGTGTAGCAAGCTATTTACAGTTGTCTTCCCCTAGCTATGAGAGTTGTGTGGACAGGCACAGATGAGGGCGAGAGAATGGGAACAAGAGGTGACAGAGAGTTTTTAGCTAATTTAAAGCATGCGCTCTTGTACAGTAAACTGCCATAGACACAGTAGGAGAACAACTGCACCCAGAGATGTGAACAGCTAATGGCAGGTGTGATTCCACAAAAAGACAAGAAAGGCAACACACGGATCGTATATGACTCTATTACGCACGGTGTGGAACTGATGTGAAACATTTCTGTACACACAATGCCTCTGGAAAAATAAACCCAATGGGTTCACTACAGGTTGGAGACACGAGCAGGCTGCAATCTGCTCCTATTTCCTATCAGTGCTGCAGTAGCACGGTGTGTTTGACCTACCCTGTGACCTTGCTGCTTAGAGTGTGACTTTAAGGTGTCTTGCTCCATATCTGAATCCGATGACATGATAAATCGTACTATACTCTGTAACCCACTGCTGGTTTTCTCTAGCTTGATGAAATGACCTTTCATTGCCAACAGGAGTCTGCCCTCTGCAGAGGTTATATCTGTTTTATCTCCACATTCTGTCTTACTAATATAAACACCTGGAGGACATCTCTTTTGAAAAGGTACTATTTGTACTATGTGCACCTGCTTTAGATTCATAACTACATTCATAGCTCAATAATCTGTCTTCTTCACATGAACTTAATACGAAACAACAGATATGACTAGCCAACATGGATCAAATCCACTATTACAGCTCTAGGTTCTTTCACACCGTATGAAGTCACATCACCCTCCAGGCACAAATTAACATATTCCACGTGATGATCTATGGGAGTGATAGCTCCTCCCGGCTGGGATCCTCCTCACTGCATTATTTCCTGTGAGTGTTCCTCAGAGGCAAAGCTCTATATGTGAGAAACCTGCATCCCTCCTCCGATTGGCCTTACTAGTTTCCTGGTTGCAGAGCACACACTGTTGCTATGGTTTCTGCTCAGGCTGCGTGCACTAGCGTGCACTAGCTCCATCTGTCTTCAACGTCGGCTGGGTAAAACGCAGCGATTCCACTCGTTTTCTCAATGGGGAGCCCATCCATCCTGCCACTCTGTCACCGAGGCCGACACAGATCACCATAACTCATAGCTCTCTAGAGACGATACACAAGTCAACAATACATACAGTTTCTATAGGTGAATACCTTCCATTAATATGCAATGCAGAGTAAAGAATTATACAAAAATATACAATGAATTTGTTGCCTGAAGACATAGCTAGGTGCAGTAAGCATCAGTTGTTATATGAATAACAAAATAAAGTCACACACACTGGACAACTTGGACTTGGCTCATGTGCTCTATAATTTATACTGTACTGCAGGGTGACTACTGAGGCAATGCTACACCAGTGCCTTGCTTGAGAGCACAAAATTGTAACTTTGACACTTGGGGTTTGAGCTGGCAAACCTGTGGTCAGTAGCCCTTGGCCAATGCCTGGCATTAATTTGCAGTTGCACTACACTATTCAACAAATATCTGACCCCTTTTGTCCTCAGTACACAGTATATCGCCAAGGCTACCACTGGACTAGAGGCCCGAGCAGCTCCACAATGCTATCGTTTCACATGAATGCATAAAACTTGGCCAAAGTAGACATACAATTCCATCTCATTCACACTGTGTCACTTGGAGATATGTCATATAAATAGGGGAAAGGCTGGAGGGGAATGGAAAAGAGAGGGTTTACTTATTCATTCGCTTCCTCTATTTTCCTGCCTGTGTGTTTTTTTCACTCTGAGATCTCTGTGGAGTGGCTGTGGGCTTGTGAGGTTGAGTAGTGTTAGCTTTAACATTAGCTTATGGTAGCTAACATGGTATGGGGCGGAGTGGTGTTATCGTATGCTAGCTAGCTAACACGCTATTGGGCTGGCGCATGGTAGCTAATATACAGTAGTGTGACGCTAAGCAGCGTTAGCGTGGCTAACATGCTGGTGAGTAATGCCGTCTGATACTGCCAGAACCCCACTGTGAAGCCCTGGGTCAACTGAGGGATCCCCGTCTCTCCATACAAATGTCACTGCTCATGGGTATTGCATGGAGCCTGGCCTTTTGATGCTAATTAAATGTTACTGCTAGTCTAGCGGCACACAAGAGGGGAGACGGGGGGGAGTGGAAGAGAGCAAAGGCACCCATGTAATTTAGTGAGAGGGTGGCCTCTCTGAATTCTCTCTTCCACTCTTATGTGTGAGATCAATATAATTTTCAAACAGAACACATTTGTCAGCGTTGTCAGATTAAATATCAACCATAACAGTGCTTTTCTCCGTTGGTGCTGTTGTTTAATCAGTTGGTCTCCCTCTTAGACTGTTGCTACAAAAAAGCTAACCAATGTCAGGTGCACAGATGCTGGCTCACAACATCAAAGATAATGTGCTATAATTAGCATAAGGCCTCTGGCATTAGACTGTTGCTACAAAGTAGCAAAACCCAAGTCAGGTGGGCAGATGCTGGTCACAACATCAAAGATAACGTGCTAGGCCTGCACAGGCTAATAAAAGGAGAGTCTTTGTGATGTGTTCTGAAGAGGTGTTCTGTCTGTTGCATCGGAGGTTCTACAACCGATATGCTTCACGCTGACAGGTCAGGATGAAAACACGGGCTACTCTCCAGCAGAGGACCACACTGAAACAACCTCAGGGTATAACAGGGAGGGGTGTGTACGAGCTTATTAGTGTTGTAATTTGAAGTGTTATGAAGAGTCAAGAGCACACCACGCATTGTGAAATGGTCTAAACTGGGTAATTTGTAGGCCTTTTCAAACAAAATCACTATAACAAGGAAATAAGTATATCTTGATGAACTGTAACCCATATAATAACATACTTTACTTGCACACAAAACAAGGTTATAACACATCTGCCTTCCTGATCACACTGCCCTTTGAAAGTCACCTACTTTGCCTCCATTAACAACAAACATTTCTTGCACAGGAACATGCAGGAACGAGCAGGCTGAGAGGGTGCCGTTAGCAGTTGACCTGTTATTCACAGAAACAAGTCAAGCTTTGTCAGGACAATTCCTGGCGCTGTTGTCTCTGTCCCCCTGAATAAAGCCGCTGTCCCCTGTCCTGCACACGGTGACAACAGCAGAGCCAAGATGCCTCCCACACTGGCATTCAATAAATCCAGCCAAACCAATGTTTACGCAATATCTGTCAGTACATAAGTCCAACAGGGGCACGTGTCTATTCTGTGTCTGAAAGCATCTGTGAGGGGAGTGGAAGCAAGTCTGCTTGTGTGTGCGTTTGTGTGCGTGCGGCAATAGTTTGGCAGCTCCCTTGTGTACCCAGCCTGTGGTGACAGATGTGTCACAATAAGTCTACCTGCCCTGCAGCTGAAGATCACCTTACTGCACTCTGCACTCTCCTATATCTCCTCTCCTCCCTTACTCTCCCCTCTCCTCTCCTCCCTTACTCTCCTCATTCCTATCCTCCCCTCTCTCTCCTCCCTAACTCTCCACTCTCTCTCCTCCCTAACTCTCCACTCTCTCTCCTCCCTAACTCTCCACTCTCTCTCCTCCCTTACTCTCCTCTCTCCTCTCCTCCCTTACTCTCCCCTCTCCTCTCCTCCCTTATTCTCCCCTCTCCTCCCTTACTTTACCCTCTCCTCTCCTCCCTTACTCTCCCCTCTCCTCTCCTCCCTTATTCTCCTCTCTCCTCCCTTACTTTACCCTCTCCTCTCCTCCCTTACTCTCCCCTCTCCTCTCCTCCCTTATTCTCCCCTCTCCTCTCCTCCCTTATTCTCCCCTCTCCTCTCCTCCCTTATTCTCCCCTCTCCTCCCTTACTTTACCCTCTCCTCTCCTCCCTTACTCTCCCCTCTCCTCTCCTCCCTTATTCTCCTCTCTCCTCCCTTACTTTACCCTCTCCTCTCTTCCCTTACTCTCCCCTCTCCTCTCCTCCCTTATTCTCCTCTCTCCTCCCTTACTTTACCCTCTCCTCTTCTCCCTTACTCTCCCCTCTCCTCTCCTCCCTTACTCTCCCCTCTCCTTTCCTCCCTTATTCTCCCCTCTCCTCCCTTACTCTACCCTCTCCTCTCCTCTCCTCCCGTATTCTCTCCTCTCCTCCCTTACTCTCCCCTCTCCTCTCCTCCCTTATTCTCCTCTCTCCTCCCTTACTTTACCCTCTCCTCTTCTCCCTTACTCTCCCCTCTCCTCTCCTCCCTTATTCTCCCCTCTCCTCCCTTACTTTACCCTCTCCTCTTCTCCCTTACTCTACCCTCTCCTCTCCCCTCCTCTCCTCCCTTATTCTCTCCTCTCCTCCCTTACTCTCCCCTCTCCTCTCCTCCCTTATTCTCCTCTCTCCTCCCTTACTTTACCCTCTCCTCCCTTACTCTCCCCTCTCCTCCCTTACTTTACCCTCTCCTCCCTTACTCTCCCCTCTCCTCCCTTACTTTACCCTCTCCTCTCCTCCCTTATTCTCCCCTCTCCTCCCTTACTTTACCCTCTCCTCCCTTACTCTCCCCTCTCCTCCCTTACTTTACCCTCTCCTCTCCTCCCTTACTCTCCCCTCTCCTCTCCTCCCTTACTCTCCCCTCTCCTCCCTTACTTTACCCTCTCCTCTCCTCCCTTACTCTCCCCTCTCCTCTCCTCCCTTACTCTCCCCTCTCCTCCCTTACTTTACTCTCCCCTCTCCTCCCTTACTCTCCCCTCTCCTCTCCTCCCTTACTCTCCCCTCTCCTCCCTTACTTTACCCTCTCCTCTCCTCCCTTACTCTCCTCTCCCCTCTCCTCCCTTATTCTCCCCTCTCCTCTCCTCTCTTACTCTCCCCTCTCCTATCTTCCCTTACTCTCCCCTCTCCTATCTTCCCTTACTCTCCTCTCATATTCCTCTCTCTTCTGCCTTTCCTCTCTCTCTCTCTCTTTATTCTAGTTTATATTTATTGATTTATTTTTTCAGCAGTTCTCTTAGTACTAGTGCAAATCTGCCATTGATTCAAGAATTCCAATTAGCAGAAAACGACTTAACTGGTGCCTCAAATTAAAAACAAAAAAGAGAGACAATGATGAGTCGTTTGCAGTAAATGGTGTGTAATAAAAAACATTCTGCTTTCACAAGAACAAGGATGAGCAGCAATTAGAGTGGCCTTATTGTGTGGCAGCCAGACAAGCAATGTACCTGGGTATATAACTTTACAATTACACTAGCCACTTTCTATCACACACACACACAAACACACACACACACACACACACACACACACACACACACACACACTCAATATGCAACTGCCGTGCATTTGACAAACTGACATCCCTAAATGTGTGGGTGTGCTCGAGCAGGTCTGGGGTCAAAATCAGCCCACTGTGAAGCGACAGACCTGAAGGAGCGAGACTTGGGCCGACATGAAAGTGCTTTCTCCCCAGGGCGTCCATCACACACCGCAGGCACCACGCCAGGGCACAGAAGACAGACCAGACCGCGAGGCTCTGTGGACGGTGGTGGCACGGTTCCCAGTCACGCTTAGTCACCGCCGCCGCCATCGAGTCTCAGCTAGCTCCCGGCTTTGATGCAGCAGTCTCTGTCCTCCAGTCCCCCACTGAGCTACGTACGGAGACAGGTTAACTCGATCAGTGCAGTCACGCTCGGAACGGTGAGACGACACGATTACCCTAAAAGGGGTTCATTAAGGCTTCATTATAGCGTATGCCTTCAAAACACAGCGCTCTGATTGGCTCTGATTGATATCATTAGGGGCGGAGTGATTGCGCCAGTCAGAGGACGTATACTGCCGGGAAAACAAAATCAATCTGGGGCGAGAAAGGAAGAGAAAGGGTGACCTGACAGAAGGATGTATCGAAACTAAAGTAGAAAGGAAGCATGTACCTTATTTTATGTTGTGATGTGGTTAATTCTGGTACAGAACTGGCCATTCTACCTCCCAAAGCTATAGGTTGAAGGGTGAGGAGACTGAGGTGCGTTGAATTCGCTCAGTGGAGCTGATGAGAGTGTAAGTAGACTGGGGATGAAACAACGATCATTCTCCACCAGAGGCCCCAAATGTAATTACAGGCTAACAAAGCATGGTGCCCGCGGACGCCCTCCAAACCTCCGCTACCTCTTTTACCATGACAGCCTGTCACCGAGCTGGTGTTAGTCCATGTCTTGTATATGTACTTGCCGTATAATCAGACATTTGCACTACACACATCTACATAACACAACACATTCCCCGGGGGTTCGGTCCCAATCATTGAACTGTTCCAGGAGCATCCTCTATTGTTGTGTTAGATGGGGGAGTCTGTTTCTGGACTCCCCCCTCAGTTAAGCCAGTGTAGAGTTGACCCAGAGTAGAAGAAGTGTGTTTAAATCGCTATTCCGGAATATGATGAGTGATTAATTGGAACTGTGTTGTAATAGTAACTTACATCGTTAATTGATGAGATGTGATAAAATGTTACTTTGATGATAATTGAAAAACCCCTACCTGGTTGGTTTAGTCCGGAGAGGGCAGAATGAGCCACAGTATGCCAGTCACTACCAGGCCTTGTTGGTGGTAGGTGGCAGGCCATGACCACCATGAATGAAATCCATGCATAGTCCCACATGTCATGTGTCCCATGTGGCTCAGTTGGTAGAGCGTGGAGATTGCAACGCCAGGGTTGTGGGTACCATTCCCATGGGGGACCAGTATGAAAATGTATGCACTCTACTGGTAGTCGCTCTTAATAAGAGCGTCTGCTAAATGAAAAAAAAATACTGATGGCTTGCTCGTAACTGTCCTTGTTTTGTACAAAGTTCTTTGGCACATAAATAAAATAAACCTACTTCAGGGGTTAATGGTAGTTCTGTCTCCAGCCTCCTCTCTGAACACCTCCACTGCTAGGGTGATCTCCGTTACACAGCCGATCACTTTAAAGGCAGACTGGGGTATTGGGTTGGTTAGCATGTCAATCATATGTTTGAGATAGCGACCTGCGCTAGCCCTGTGAGAAACTCCACTGGAATTCATATAGCTTGCTAGCTTGCTAAATATCAGATGTGTTAATATATCAGCACTTTGTAATTGCTCAAGGATTCCCAGGGGAAGTGTCTAAAATACAGATTATTTCAAGGATATAACCAAATACAAACTGAACGAGCTGAGGGTAGAATAATATTACTTTGACTTTGGTTAGTTTAGATTTTATTTTCAAATGTCACTGACAGGAGAGAGGAAAGATGGCCAAAGGCAGAGACGTGTCCCAATGCATCATGGTTAGACGCACTAGACAGATGCCGTCTTGTCCAAAGCATTGTGGGAGAAATCAAAACAAATATGCCACAGCTCTCTCCCTCTCTCCCTCCCTCTCCCTCCCTCCCTCCCTCTCCCTCCCTCTCCCTCCCTCCCTCTCCCTCCCTCCCTCTCCCTCTCCCTCTCCCTCTTTCCAAGTTGCCATGGATACAGGTAGTCAGATAATGTGCTTCAGAATAAAGAAGCTTGACCACTGCGATCACTTTCACTTAAAATGTTGTCATGAACTGAATCATCCATTTCTAGGACGTAAGTACAATGGGGAATAACACAGACCATTATGATAATTGGCAGTAAAGATATGCACTTTCTGTTATAATCATGACAATGTGGTGTACCATCACAACGACTATTCCCACAATTACTTTGAATACAGCAACCATATAACTAATAAGCCTGTTATGGATGGAATCAGTAAAGGTCGCTCGCTATCCCATGATGCAAGTGAAGGATTATTTTAAAATTTCCAACATCTCAGTGATGGAGTGTCCTTCAGGCTATTCGCTAAAGTAAATGTCACTGCAAGAATGACCATGAACCTACCGACAATCTCAACAAATCACTGCCTTGCAGGGAATAAAGCCTTGCCATTTAAACACTATTTGATTGACATCTACTAGATCCCTAGCTAGCACACATCAGACCAAGCCTGTAAGCCACTTTGTGATGAGATTGTGGGGGGGTGAGTGTGATTGTGTGCCTGTCAATGTGTGAGTGTGTACATGTGTGTTGCCTACTTGTCTCTGTGTGCTAGGTAGCGCTTCTGCAGCTCATCCATCACCTTAGTGAAGGGGTGGGGGGGGGGGGTGAGGGGTCGTGATGGCAGCGCATCAAGGCTGAGCAGGCCCAATCAGCAGAGCCCTCTGTCTCTAATGGTGTGATAGATTGGCCCGTCTGCTCCATGTTAAACAGCCCCACTCCAGCTGGAGCCCAAAGTCACGGGCATCCTGCCCACCCTGTCTGCCGGGCCACTGTCTGCAGCGCAGCAGAGAGGGAGCAGAGCGGGCAGAGGGAGGAGGGTAAGAGAGGAGTGGCCTGGCAGTGCCAAAGAGATAGATGGGACACAAATTATTGATTTCTTACTTTCCTAGAACTATGCGTGTGGGGAATGCGGGTGCTTTTGAGCTTAAGTGAGTGAGAGAGAGAGAGAGAGAGAGAGAGAGAGAGAGAGAGAGAGAGAGAGAGTTCACACCCTCACACATTGTAGTGCCATTCATTTGTACCACATTTGTACACACTAAATATGACATCTACCACCTGGCTTCTGTCATTTTATGATAAAACAGCTTCCTGTTAGGGTGGCAGCTGGCACAGTTTCTAGACGACCAACTCCATCCATGTTAGCTTTCTAATATTAGTATTACTGAACTGTACACACGTCTACACCTCAGAACTAACTCAGAATTACATGCTGTAGTCTAGGCTTCAATGCATATTAAACTAAATATCAACTTTTGGGGGCTTTTTTTAAGCCAGGCTATCACTGTGCAGTAATTATATTTCTAATAATTATGATAAACTCCCTATCCTGGCCTCCAGGGGAATCGAAGGAAAACATCCCTTTTGTGAAGTCAGCAATTACCTGTCCTTGACCAAGGATGCATCCCAAATTGCAGACTTTTCCCTACATATTGCATTACTTTAGGTCTAGAGTATATAGGGAATATGGTGCCACTTGGGACGCAGCCCAAGTGTTTTTCTGTGAACTGACGGAGAAGGAGAAAAACACAGTGAATAAACCTGTACAGTACATACAATACTGAACACTACGCAGACAATTAAATAAATCAATATCAGCTTGTTAGGGACATGCATGTGAATAGGCTTAAAATAAGCTAGTTTCCATCAGTATATCACCTACTGTGGTGAAAATCACTTTGGAAATGGATGTATTTTTCCAAGAGAGTAATTTGGTTCGAACATCTCTGCCTCCAGCTGTGTCTGGCTACCTCCCGTGGTGTTAATGTGTTGGCTGCCTTGAGTTTTCAAACCGTACCACCCAGAATGACAATATTACCCCACAACTCACATAAAAATAAGGAGGCTTCAAGGAAAACCATCAATCAGTAATGGACTGTGATTTAAGCCTGTCAATCGCACTGGCTGGGAGCTACATAAAATATAATGGGGAAGCTTTAGCAGATCTCCTAGAGAAGATAATGTCATCAAGTAGATGAATTTACCACATATTTACCATAGTACATCTACAAAACCCACTGACAGGTTGTGAGCCGTCAATCAACAGAAATCACATCTTGCTCTTTCATTTAGAAAGATGACCAGAGAGAACTAAAATATGCATCCATATGGGGGGGGGTGGCAACAATTCGCTCACGTTTCTGAGTGGGAATTAAGATAATGGAACATCATAGAATGGAATGGAGCCTTTATTCGACAGCTTGAGAGCCGCGATATAGAGGTTCTCATTGGTTGTTTCCTTCTACCACATTGTAAGAGATGAGAAATAAGGAGAAGGCTTCAACCTGAACCTGGACTTTCATTAGACTGCATACTCTTGAACGCTGTCTAGGATCTTTAAATGCTTCCAGACTGACAGTGAGTGAGGCGGAGAGAGAGAACATAGATCAAAGCGCGTCCACAGGTCCTAATATGCTCTCTCCCCTAACACTCTGAAGCCTTACTGCTCTAGGAAGAGCCTTTGGTGGGATAAGCTTGGTCAAGCTTATAGCAGAACCAGCTGGGAGGCCAGGGAGTGAAGGGAGAGCAAGGGAACCCATGCGTTTAGCTGGGGAGGACAAGAGCATAGTAACAAAACCAAGCCAAGAACAGTGAGAAAGGAGAGCTGAGGAGGAAAAGGACACAGTGAGAGAGGAGAGCTGAGGAGGAAAAGGACACAGTGAGAGAGGAGAGCTGAGGAGGAAAAGGACACAGTGAGAAAGGAGAGCTGAGGAGGAAAAGAAGAGAAATGGCAATTTGTGGAAAAGAAAAAGATGGAGAGAGAAAGTGGGTCACGGTCACCGGCCGGCTTTAGTCCTCTCAGAGTATTTAATCATCTACACTATATTACCATCAGCACATTGCAAAATCTGTACTGTGAAGTGGTGAGTGAAGGACAAGGCTCCATTACCCCACGGATCTGTCGTAAAGTAGACACAAGCAAGCCTGCACGCACACGCTAACACACACACAGACACAGCTAAATAGGGGACACGCTAGCGTTGTAATGATACATAAAAGTCAGGCTGGGGCTATTTGCTATTTCCAAGCTTCCCGCCTCCACCTCGTGGTCGTTCATCCTTCCGAATCATCAACTCTGGGGGGACCACTTCCAAATCTCTCCTCGTGCTGCTTGCCTCCTGCCTGCTAAAAGGCCAGCCCATTAGCTAATTGCGTTACACTAAAAAAGAAGAACCAGATCAACGACAGAGTCGGTCTGTTCTGTGTGTGTGCGTATGTGTCTCTGACTGTGTTTGTCTGTGTGTGTTGAGGGTGGGTTGGTGTGATAGTTGCTACATACACAGAAATGCAGGCGTGGAACCCCATAGTGGGTAATCCAATAATTTACCTGAGAGATTGGACTGATGTGAGATCTCCTGCGGGTTAGGAGTGAGATAATAATTACCCAAGCTGCAAAGCTACATGCAATATTATTAATTATTAATCCGGTAATTAGTTACTGCACCCAGGCCTTCTACCTGTCTGGCAATTAATGTGTTGCTTTTATGGTGCTTAATTAATAGCTGAATCTCCTTGGAAAACACACAGTCAATCACATCCTAAATGAATATCAGAGAATGGTTCCGTAGTGTTTCACTATGGTAGTGTTTCACTATGGTAGTCTTTCACTATGGTAGTGTTTCACTATGGTAGTCTTTCACTATGGTAGTGTTTCACTATGGTAGTCTTTCACTATGGTAGTGTTTCACTATGGTAGTCTTTCACTATGGTAGTGTTTCACTATGGTAGTCTTTCACTATGGTAGTGTTTCACTATGGTAGTCTTTCACTATGGTAGTGTTTCACTATGGTAGTCTTTCACTATGGTAGTGTTTCACTATGGTAGTCTTTCACTATGGTAGTGTTTCACTATGGTAGTCTTTCACTATGGTAGTGTTTCACTATGGTAGTCTTTCACTATGGTAGTGTTTCACTATGGTAGTGTTTCACTATGGTAGCCAGACATTGAAAGATTAATCACAGACAGTGCGATTACACAGAAATACTCTCCTTGACTAAATTGGAACGTTTTTCATAACGTTGCTACCACGCTGTGGCAATGTTAGCGGACACGTTTTTTCTTTTTACGTGGCATGGCCCTTGAAATAACTAATGTATTCGGTTCCTGTCTATTTGTGGTTCTTGTTTAATTCTGTGAAGCATTCCTTTTATGCTGATTCTTCTTTGGGACGGTATGCTAATGTGAACAGGTGATGTGTGTGCACCTACTGCATTGTTGTGTCTACACACACACACACACACATGCACACGCACACGCACACAGCAACCATAACCAATTCCATAACACCTTGTTAGGAATAAAGAACAATGTGGCCCACCTTGTCTGAATTCACAATGCCTTCTTGACAGCAGGAATTGTGATGTATGTCGTGAGGATGAATACAAGACGCCATCAAACTTCTTTGATGGCGTCTCTATCTGTCTTCAACTACGAAACAAAGGGCCATATACCCTGCCAGGTCTACACCGCTCTACTTGGCTAACTTCTCTCAATATATGCACCGGCAGTATATGTAAGGGATAAACAGCCAGGGGTTATGAGTTCCCTGGGAATAATGCATGCTGGGGAAGGTGCGTGACAATACACAGCAGAGTTATGACAAGGCAGTTTCACACCCAGACTGAAAACAAAGCAGACACATCGAGTGGCTGAAGAACTAAATGTGTGTGTGTGTGTGTGTGTGTGTGTGTGTGTGTGTGTGTGCGTGCGTGCGTGCCTGCCTGTCTACGTGCATTCATGTTCGTGTGTGTGTCACGAGTGTGTGACCTAACATCCTCAGTCACAAATCAACCACAATCTCCCCACTTTGTAGAAAGCCTTTTTTCCTGGAAGACGTAGATCACCAGCCAGGATCAATACCATAAACTGTTTAAAGCTGCGGCCTTTGACCCCCAAAAAACTGTTATATACTGTGGCCTATAAAAATACACTTTACAATCTTTTTTCTTAATTAAGAAATCTAAGGGGCCATACTTTGAAGGGGGTTTATTGTTGTAGTAAAACTGTACAGTGCTGTACATTTGTTTCTGTTCAGAATTTACGGGGTAGCCTACAGGCTACAGAGGCTACATTTTCCATTGAGTCAGTTTTCCTTTTCTACTCTTAGTCAAACACATGTTAAAGTTGCACTCAACATGAAAAATAGATTATCTTTCTGTTCCAGCTCTCTATCATTTGCTGTAAAGTTTAAAACTGACTTTGCTGAAAAATTCTTCCTCTGAGAAAAAAATTAATTCTCCTCATTAAGCACTTTAATACATTTTTAATTGGAGTGAATACTTGAGCAGCCTGAAGGATAGAGGCTAGGCTAACTGGCAAACAGAGTGGAGGATTTGTAGTCGGCCCAAAAACTACTGCTCCTCTGGAAAAAGGGGACATGCCAGGTGTGGACTCTCATTACTAGCCAGTAGCTCACTTCAGCTTGATGGCCTGTGTGCTCAGCTCAGAGATAGTGTACGTGTCCGAATACCCATACTTGTGTCCTAAATAGTAGGCCGTTTGAGTATGCGGAAAAATACTTTTTATAGTATGTGACATTTAGAAAATCGAGTATACTTGAAAAGCCCGGATTTCATAGAAATGTTCAGCTTTCGTGCATGACGCATGCTAAGTATGGGAAAAATAGAACGTTTTATAGAACGTGAATTTTCGAAAAACCGAGTAGGGTTTAAATACCATTATGTTATACTAAATTCAGCTCTTCATATAGTAGAATTCGGTGCACATTTTAACCGAATGCAATGGAAGAGGTGGGCTGCGAGTGATAGGCCCTAGACGCCTTCAAGTAGCCAAACAACAAAACTAGGCTACTTAACTGGGAAGATGACAAATAGCGAAGCTTCTGCGTTGATGTTCAAGTGTAGGCTAAGTAGTATTTGTTCTCCTTAAAAAGTATTGCATCGTGGGATACATCTTTGAAAACAGAAGTCTTTTGGATTTCTGTTTTCTCATTGAAAAGTGTTTATATCATATGCATTTTTAGCTACTGAAGTATTTCTCTGCCATCAACCTGTATAGTATAGTTAACCATCCAACATCCACCAATGTATAGAGTACATATTCAGCCAACCACTCATACTATGCAATGTCTTTTTATAGCTTTTTTTTTGCACTCCAGATATCTTGTATTTCTATACTTTTTCATACTGCCGCTATATGTATCATGTACCGTGTATCTGTCTTTTGTGTACTTTCGTTGTGGCATTTTGCACCTGCCCTGTGTTTTGTTGTAGCTGCTTGACAATGAAATTTCCCCCCCGGGGGATCAATAAAGTATATATCTATCTATCTATCTATCTATCTATCTATCTATCTATCTATCTATCTATCTATCTATCTATCTATCTATCTATCTATCTATCTATCTATCTATCTATCTATCTATCTATCTATCTATCTATCTATCTATCTATCTATCTATCTATCTATCTATCTATCTATCTATCTATCTATCTATCTATCTATCTATCTATCTATCTATCTTTATTCTATTCTTGGCCTTGGTCAGAGCTTTTAAACTAAATACTAAACCCTATTTTTATTTCTGAATGTGTCTGCAGTCACTCAAGATGTGACCGCGTTATTGATGTCATGCTAATCAGGTCTTTTGATTTGATAGCCTATGTTTTAGTTTTGTAGGCTAGGCTACATTTTTTTAATTATTTAATGTATGGATCAAAGCCTTATCAGTCATCCGGATCTCGTTCCCAATGATCAGTGTTCTAGTGTATTATGTTGCTGTCCAGAGGTTCTGAATTTGCGATGCCCCCGACTGTCCACGTTTTTCTGTGCAATAGCTTTTTGATTTTTAAATGTTAAAATGTTTTTGGTGTGTGTACTAGGCTATTTCACTGTATTTATATATGTTACAGCACTTTGGTTTCACTAATAAATATGTTGAAAAGGAACCAAATGTATTTTTTTTTATAGGATAGATTTTCTATATGTCTATGTCATACTGTAGATTGAATGTGATAGTCTGCCTATAACCAGCCTGAGTAGGCCTGTAACACCATTCCTATTCTATTCAGAGTTTTGAGAAATTAATCAAATTGGAAATGAGTTATCAGGCTTGTTAACGCAATGCATGTCTTTTGACTAAGGAGAAATCCACCCGCACTCGGCCCCGCCCCACCTACTCAGCCAGTCAGGAGAAGCTACTGTGTTGCGGCCGTAGCATTCTGCATACTTACTAAATAGTATGCGGCGATGAGAACATAGTATGCAGTTTAAGTATGTAGTACGCTAGTATGGGTATTCAGACACGGCCACTGTGTGTGTGTGTGTGTGTGTGTGTGTGTGTGTGTGTGTGTGTGTGTGTGTGTGTGTGTGTGTGTGTGTGTGTGTGTGTGTGTGTGTGTGTGTGTGTGTGTGTGTGTGTGTGTGTGTGTGTGTGTGCATGTGCATGAGGGGACTTTGCTATTCAACTAATAATGCTTTGAAAATAGGATGCAAGGCTGTTATGTGGGCTATGCAGTCAGAAGAAAAGAGCTGGAGGCCTGGATTCCTTCCATCATTAAACTCAGCCCAATGATCTGAAAGAATCCATTTTGTTTGCTGGTATCAATGTTGTGACTTGTAATAACAAGGAACCAAGATTCATCAGACTCTCTCCTCAATAGGGGTTGGGTCGGGGTTAATTTGAGCATGGGTCAAAGCCTGGGTTGCACACTGTAGCAAGAAGAAGCATAATGTTTTGCAACGGATATAGAAAATGAGTGTTTCTTATTAGACAATGTCAGGTAGTCCCTCCCTGCTCCAGTCCGTTTTCCTCCATTCGGTACCTAATGAATACACCCCTGCCCCTGCTATGTCCCATTGTAACCCTGAGCAGTGC
Source organism: Thymallus thymallus (assembly GCA_023634145.1). Lineage (NCBI taxonomy): Eukaryota > Metazoa > Chordata > Actinopteri > Salmoniformes > Salmonidae > Thymallus > Thymallus thymallus. The sequence continues at coordinate 27,608,128 of CM042416.1, read as the reverse complement.
AAAAGCTTTTGAGACCACTAAGAACTGCAAAAATACTTATTAAAAGAGAGAAAAAAGTGTGTCACAAAAATAAAGAGAGTGTATGCAAATAAATGATAGGGTCTGTTATATATTAATAGTAAATGATAGGGTCTGTTATATATTAATAGTAAATGATAGGGTCTGTTATATATTAATAGTAAATGATAGGGTCTGTTATATATTAATAGTAAATGATAGGGTCTGTTATATATTAATAGTAAATGATAGGGGCTGTTATATATTATGAGTAAATGATAGGGGCTGTTATATATTATGAGTAAATGATAGGGGCTGTTATATATTAAGAGTAAATGATAGGGTCTGTTATATATTAAGAGTAAATGATAGGGGCTGTTATATATTATGAGTAAATGATAGGGTCTGTTATATATTAAGAGTAAATGATAGGGGCTGTTATATATTATGAGTAAATGATAGGGGCTGTTATATATTAAGAGTAAATGATAGGGTCTGTTATATATTAAGAGTAAATGATAGGGGCTGTTATATATTATGAGTAAATGATAGGGTCTGTTATATATTATGAGTAAATGATAGGGGCTGTTATATATTAAGAGTAAATGATAGGGGCTGTTATATATTATGAGTAAATGGTAGGGTCTGTTATATATTATGAGTAAATGATAGGGTCTGTTATATATTAAGAGTAAATTATAGGGTCTGTTATATATTAAGAGTAAATGATAGGGGCTGTTATATATTATGAGTAAATGATAGGGTCTGTTATATATTAAGAGTAAATTATAGGGGCTGTTATATAATAAGAGTAAATGATAGGGGCTGTTATATATTATGAGTAAATGATAGGGGCTGTTATATATTAAGAGTAAATGATAGGGTCTGTTATATATTAAGAGTAAATGATAGGGGCTGTTATATATTAAGAGTAAATGATAGGGGCTGTTATATATTATGAGTAAATGATAGGGGCTGTTATATATTAAGAGTAAATGATAGGGGCTGTTATATATTATGAGTAAATGATAGGGGCTGTTATATATTAAGAGTAAATGATAGGGGCTGTTATATATTAAGAGTAAATGATAGGGGCTGTTATATATTAAGAGGGAAAAGACGAGGAGAAAAATGTCCTTTGTTTGAATTTCTCTTTCTTCTCACATCAAATTGACCAATTAAATTATTAGCACCAGTGGGAGCTCCACCTCTTTTAGGCTCTTCACCAATATTGATGATTGACATAATTATTCTGGAATGGAGAGTGGAACGGAAAGAGGTTTATAGTATCAAGCTGCGATCTTAGCCTATACAAGATGTAGCATACATAAAATGCATGCTGTAATAATGCATGGAACATAAAATACATAATACAATTAGTAGTTATACTACTATACAGTATGCTTCTTGGTCCAATGCTTTCTTACTATATAATGATGCAGCTCGTAAGAAGTCCCACAAATGGGATTACATGTTTGTACATAAACAGCCAGTAGAATGAAGGTTTGGAGCAGTAGAAAGGAGAGCTTTCTTTTACTGCTGAGCCCCAGATACAGACTACAGCAGGTTGCTGTGAGATTATGATGATCCACTTTGATCTGCAGGAAATGAAATGTCTTTTTAGACTTTTAAGCTGTTGAACGAAAAAAGACACACACATAGACACACGCACAGACGCACACACATAGACACAGACACACACACACACACAGACGCAGACACATAGACACAGACACACACACATAGACACACACACACACACATAGACACACACACACACACACACACACAGACGCAGACACATAGACACACGCACAGACACACACACATAGACACAGACACACACACATAGACACACACAGACACACACACATAGACACAGACACACACACATAGACACACACACACGCACAGACACACACACATAGACACACACACACATAGACACACACACACACACACACACAGACGCACATACATAGACATACACACATAGACACAGACACACACACATAGACACACACACACACACATACACACACACAGACGCACACACATAGACACACACACATAGACACAGACACACACACATAGACACACACACACACACAGACGCACACACATAGACGCACACACATAGACACACACACACACACACACACACACAGACACACACACATAGACGCATACACGCCATCCTCCACTGTAAGAGTCTTTGTAATCTGAGAATTGTGAATTGCAGGGCTTTGTCTAAATGGATTGAGATTTATAAAAACATACTGCGAGGATTCCTTGATTACATTGGCAAGAGGCAGAGCCTCTCTCTCTCTCTCTCTGTTGGGGCAATACTGTAGTAAATATGGGTTGACACAGTAGGGTTTTATTCCCCATAGGTTCTGCTAACTCTCTGCATACAACAGGTTTGGGATGTTGAGGCAGGGACGTAGTCAAGGACATTAACATGCTTACAATCTGAGGAAAAACACAACGTGCGGATGGAATCAGGTCAGTGCTCATCAAATACATGACAGCTGAGATTAAATTATGATTTCTGTCTGACCTCTCAGGAAACCGCCGTTGGAAACACTCTGACATTTAAATTGTAGTCTAGCAGTTGCTATGTTGCCATGGACATTACTGCTACAATCACCCACAAGTCATGGCTGAGGACTATATCCCTATATTAGCTGTATGACAGAAACATTATCATACAGTACATGCCCCTCCCAACACACTACATTATCCTAACAGTCATGTCACTGCATAACGTATACCCTATTATCAGTTTATGGCATTATCCTACCAGTCATGTCACTGCATAACGTATACCCTATTATCAGTTTACGGCATTATCCTACCAGTCATGTCACTGCATAACGTATATCCTATTATCAGTTTACGGCATTGTCCTATCAGTCAAGCAAACATACAGTACGAAACTATAGGTATGATTGAGGTCAAAACTCTCATGCTATCCTCAGCTCACATGAGTGTGTATCCTTCGCTCTCCCCTCAGGTGTGAGTTGACAGATCCCTGTATCCACATTCTATATATAAGGAGGACTCCTTGTACCACAGGGGTTGATATTAATTAAATTGCCTACACCAACTTCCCCTGAAGAAAAATCCCCTGGAGGATATTACACACACACCACACCACACCACACCACACACACACACACACACACACACACACACACACACACACACACACACACACACACACACACACACACACACACACACACACACACACACACACACAGGCACACACACACACAAACAGGCACACACAGGCACACACAGGCACACACAGGTCAGCTCCAGGAAGGTGATATATTTTCTACGGAGTGGATGGGTGAGAGAGAGCAGAGGGAAGATGAATAGCAGTCAGTGTAAGACAGATACAGTAGAGAGGGTCAACCCTGAGAGAGGAAACAGAGGAATAGCATTGTTATGAATTAAGGCAGAGTGAAACAGCAGTCTGAGAGGGTTCTCAGCTCTGTGGTGATGGTGTGTATGAGTATTCAGTGTGGTGCTTGTGTGTGTGTTTGGTATGGTTTGTGTGTGTTCGGCATGGTGCAGCATGGTCTGTTCAGCGTGGAAGCAAAAGTAGGTCACCCAAAATAGAAAAAAAAAAAAACTAAATAAGGCTTTAGCTACAGACAAATTCCATCCCCGCACCGACACTTTCTGAAATGGTGGTAATTCATTGACACTCAGAGGACTGGAGGCTGGGGGACCTATTCTCCTCTGACACCACTGGCACAGGAAGAAACTGACGCTAGGTTAGTGAACCAGGAGAGGTGGAGAAGACCCTTAATCAGCACCTGTCTACTTCAGGGGTATATGAATGCTCTTTCCCCTCCGTCCTCTCTCTCTCTCTCTTTCTCTCTCTCTCTCTTTCCATCTCTCTATCTCTCTCTATCTCTCTCTCTCTCTCTCTCTCTCTCTCTCTCTCTCTCTCTCTCTCTCTCTCTCTCTCTCCATAACGTCTCTCTATCACACTCTTTCTCTCCTGAACAAATTAATGTACTTCCCTCCCCACTTCCTCTCATAGCTGCCACTGCCTCTCCTTCTGCTGCTGCCTGCCTGCCTGCCTGCCTGACTGAATTCTCTCCCTCCCTTTCACAGCCTACTCCTGCTAGAACAGTGGTATTCAAAGTCGGGGTCGCGACCCCTAGTGGGTTGCTAGGGAATTGCAGTGGGGTCACCAAATAAAACATATTAGTAACATTTCAACCATCTACAAACCCTAACCCTAGCGTTAACCCTAACCTTAACAAAACCCTTATTCTAAACCTAACCTTAACAAGCAGTTGCTTATATACAGTTTGTTGATAGTATGACCAGAGCATCTATAGATGGAAAATCTGACCGATTCTTTTATGGGACAATATGAAAAGGTTATCATTTGATTGAGTAAATGTATGTATTGGTTCTCTTAGAGAGATTAACATGTAATGAATTGAAGGTTATCATTTGATTAAGGTAAATGTATGTATTGGTTCTCTTAGAGAGATTAAAATGTAATGAATTGAGGTTATTTGTTGATGTGAAAATCCCAATAGACAGATTTTAAGGTTGGCTCATTAGATTTGGGGTGGGGTGTGTCGAAACAAAAGTGGTCCCCAGAAAGTCTGGCCAAAAAAATGTGGTCCCTGCTGAAAAATGTTGAATACCATTGTGTGAGTGCATGGGAACAGAGCAATTCAGAATACTATCACTCACAGATAGACAGACACACATGCACAGATGCAAACGTGTATGCACATGTACACAGTAAAACACACACACAATCATGACTTTATTGGACAGTTCATAAAGTAAAAATGAGCATCTTGCCTCCCATTTAACAGAACCAGGGGTTTCAGATTAAATCACCATGTCTATGAAGAGGAGAGTAAGTTGTATAACAAAATGAATGGAATTTAGGTAACTTCACACAAGTCAAGTGTCCTTGTACAGGTTACATCTTGAACATCTTGAACAGTACAATCAACTTGAACGGTACACTCCAAAAGGGTTCTTCGGCTGTCGCCATAGGATAACCCTTTTGGGTTCCATGTAGAACCCTCTATGACAAGGGTTCTACATGGAACCCAAAATGATTCTACCTGAAACCAAAAGGGTTCTACCTGGAACAAAAAAGGGTTATTCAAAGGGTTGGCGACAGTCAAAGAACCTTTTTATGGTTATAGATAGCACCTGTTTTTTCTAAGAGTGTATAGCAGTATACTAACGGAACATCCTGAGTGAAACAGAGCTTGAAGAATACTGAATATAACATAAAACAACGATTCAGCATTGTGGTTAGAGCACTGACCAGAGAGTCCTTTATGACCTGAGAGTCCTTTATGACCAGAGAGTCCTTTATGACCAGAGAGTCCTTTATGACCAGAGAGTCCTTTATGACCTGAGAGTCCTTTATGACCAGAGAGTCCTTTATGACCAGAGAGTCCTTTATGACCAGAGTCCTTTATGACCAGAGAGTCCTTTATGACCAGAGAGTCCTTTATGACCAGAGAGTCCTTTATGACCAGAGTCCTTTATGACCAGAGAGTCCTTTATGACCAGAGAGTCCTTTATGACCAGAGAGTCCTTTATGACCAGAGAGTCCTTTATGACCAGAGAGTCCTTTATGACCAGAGAGTCCTTTATGACCAGAGAGTCCTTTATGACCAGAGAGTCCTTTATGACCAGAGAGTCCTTTATGACCTGAGAGTCCTTTATGACCAGAGAGTCCTTTATGACCAGAGAGTCCTTTATGACCAGAGTCCTTTATGACCAGAGAGTCCTTTATGACCAGAGAGTCCTTTATGACCAGAGAGTCCTTTATGACCAGAGTCCTTTATGACCAGAGAGTCCTTTATGACCAGAGAGTCCTTTATGACCAGAGAGTCCTTTATGACCAGAGAGTCCTTTATGCAATGTATTTAACCTGTTGGGTGGTGTTCTATCTGCCCCAGCAACAGACACAATGACGCCAACAGCATTATTAATGGTCAGGTGTTACTCCGGCCTAATCTAAGCACTTCTCACTTCTCCACCTCCATCCCACAAGGAGTCATCATTGTTCTCCAATATCAATTTACCATCAGGTGCTGCCGAACGTCCTCCAGTGAAACTGGTTCTGCTGTCCCATAGTATGTACACACCAGGGTTTCCGTTAGGAAAATGTGGCACCTGACATTTGACCCACAGCATTTTAATTTACTGGACATTTAAGAAATGTTCTGGACCCATATGCATTGGTTGAATAACTTGATTAGAATATCCACCCACGGTTCTTAGAATGACAGAAATAAAATGTAGATTATGGTAATTAATTTTAACAGAACATGCAACTCGGATGCAACGGCGTGTGTCATTCTTAACGAATTCCGATGAGCAATTTGTATTGTCCATACAGATAGAGGAAGATAATCTTTCTATGAACTAAATTGAATTAAATTGACATAATTATATAGCCTAATTAGCTTACTACTGTCTATACAGAAATAAATAAAATAATAAAAAATAGTCTACTACACCAGAAAGCATGATTGGGCCACAGAGGATCATTATTTTCTTTAATAAAAAAGCTGCGGATTGTTTTAAATCACATAGCCTACAGTTGGAAGGGTCTGCGATTTGGGAAGAGCTCATATTCACTGTCTTTATCATTGGGTCAGTGCCACTTTTTTTATTTCTTAATCTTTGGGGGGACAATAATTTCCTCCTCCAGGTTAGATGGACGTCATAATGTATCCGTGTCTCCCCTTTTCGTAGGCCTAATATACGGATCAGACAACGTTGTTTTTATTTATCTGTTTGTCAGTGTGAGGAGAGTAGGCTACCCTGTAATTTTTGTCGTATTAAAAAGATTCTTCTAATGTCTCCAGTCATAAAAAGTGTAGGAGAATTGTATGAAATGTGTTTAAAAAGGCCAACGTTTTCCTGGGCAAAGAAAGGAGAATAAATGTATAGCCTATAGCCTAGGCCTACTCTAAGACACTATGCACTGCATTGGATAGTTATTTTTGAGAACGGTGATCGAGTTATATAATTAGCCTAAATTATGACTATCCAATCTAATCATAATATTAGGAATAATAGGCTATTTTACATAAGACTGCAAATGCGAGGATGCATGGAATGCTTTAATACAAAGGTACATTATTATTGTTAAAATTAGCTTCCCCAAACTTGAAACCCACGCGCCGCCTATGTTAGAATAACTGCCCACATTTACTTTTCCTCAGCCAACAACACAAGTAACGAACAGCAAAATCAATAACCTATGTTAATCTACTATCCCTCGTTGTAGAAACGTTGACCTATTCTATTCGTCAGCTTGTCGTTCTTTGCGAGAAAGAATAGCTTATTCCAAACAGATTCTGGGACAGTTGTGGCACGATAGATTCCAAATTCATACAACCAGTAGGCCTAGGATACATCCCAAAAACTTTAAAAAGCAATAAGGCCACGCAACAGATCAGAGCGTTTAGCAAAAAATGTTGATAAATAATTATTTCTTCACATTATAAACGCAACAATGCGGCTATGGACGAATGTTCCTTCCATAATGCAACTAGCGGGAAAACACCATTGTGAGCGGTTTCATGTGACAAATATGGAAATATCTGTTAGAAAAAGAGGAAAGATATAAACATGCAACAATTAGCATGGTTGCTAAGATTATTAGGATTGTGCTAATATTTGACTACTGGACAATGAAAGAAAGTTAATTTGAAAACCAACAGAACATGATATAAAAGGCTACTGGTTTCAATGGCATCTGGAAGTCTTTATAAAACAATTGCCTGCAAGTTTAGTTGGATTTTGGCTACTTTGAAGCAAGGTTAGATATGCCTCAAATGTTCAAGTTTCAAACATGTAAGTATAGTGCATACTGCCTCCAGCTCATTGCAAAGTGGTGTGTGACGTGCTGAAGCCTGCCTAGTTGCCTATGTACTTAAATGTGAATGGGAAGCACGCTTCAATTACCAGGTGTAATAAATACAAATAGTATCGCTCTGTTTGAGCAGGGTGTTTGAGTAGGCTAAACTAGCTAGCAGTAAGTGAAACATTTCTCTCTCTCTCTCTTGCTTCTCCTTCATTTTGAAAGAAATTAATTTGTTAACTATTGTCTTTCTCTCTCTTTTTTTATTTATTTATTTCACCTTTATTTATTTATTTCAGTTGAGTCAACTACTCACCACATTTTATGCACTGCAGTGCTAGCTAGCTGTAGCTTATGCTTTCAGTACTAGATTCATTCTCTAGTACTGAAAGGGCTGGATGTAAGGGCTGGATGTAAGGGCAGGATGTAAGGGCTGGATGTAAGGGCTGCCAATAGCAATTTTACTCATCTGATCGCATTTGCATTTCACAAGGTGAATTTAAAGTGCATTTTACAACGTCTACTCAGATTCTATCCTCGTAAGCAACAGGCATCCACACCAAAAATCTAAAGTGAGCTCAGTGCTGTATGGTGATATAATGTGACAATATAGATTTTACACACTGTTATTTTCCACAGATATTCATATTTCACGAAATATTCCACCGAAGAGAAATTCTGAGCTTTCTCTCCCTGACTCACTCAGCCTCCAAATCAATGTCCATTAAAGCCGACTCAAGCGCTCATATGTTATTGGATTCGTTTTCCATTAATTCAGCATCAGCATGGATTGTCCCCACTTCATCTGAGTAGCCTAGAGCATCATGTCATGTACCATGCTTGGGCACGTGCTATTTTCTGTTGCAGGCCTCCACTCTGTTCATATTACATACACTGGGGGCTAAACGTTTGGAATATTACTCATTCAAGGTTTTTTTTTTTACATTGTAGAATAAAAGTGAAGACATCAAAACTGTGACATAACACATATGGAATCATGTAGTAACCCAAAAAGTGTTAAACAAATCAAAATGTATTTTATATTTGAGATTCTTCAAAGTAGCCACCCTTTGCCTTGATGACAGCTTTGCACATTCTCTCAACCAGCTTCATCAGCACCGCCACAGGAATGGAAGACCCAGAAATACCTCTGCTGCAGAGGATAAGTTCATTAGAGTTACCAGCCTGAGAAATTGCAGCCCAAATAAATGTTTCACAGAGTTCAAGTAACAGACACATCTCAACATCAACTGTTCAGAGGAGAACGTGTGAATCAGGCCTTTATGGTCGAATTGCTGCAAAGAAACCACTACTAAAGGACACCAATAAGAAGAAGAGACTTGCTTGGGCCAAGAAAAAACAGCAATGGACATTAGACCGGTGGAAATTTGTCCTTTGGTCTGGAGTCCAAATTTGAGATTTTTGGTTCCAACCTCAACCAAATTTAGATGGTTTGGGATGAGTCTACAATGTAAAAAATAGTGCAAATAAAGAAAAACCCTTGAATTAATAATATTCCAAACTTTTGGCCCCCAGTGTAGGCAATAGATTGGTAATGCAGAAAGTCACTTGTGGGTGAGTGCAGATGTGTGACTGCGCTGTATGTTTGTGACAGTAATGTCGTCATCCTGGGAAAAGGGCATGTGGGAGTTATGTGAGCTGAGAAATTTTTTATACACTGTGTCTATGTGATGATTTCTTGTTTCTGTGTGTGTGTGTGTGTGTGTGTGTGTGTGTGTGTGTGTGTGTGTGTGTGTGTGTGTGTGTGTGTGTGTGTGTGTGTGTGTGTGTGTGTGTGTGTGTGTGTGTGTGTGTGTGTGTGTGTGTGTGTGTGTGTGTGTGTGTGTGCGTGTGTGTGTGTTACGACTTCGCAACACTATCCCACACAACTCCTTCATCATTTAAACCGCAGGGCCAAATGTCAATAAAGGAAGAGCTAGGTTCTTCCTGAATCGAGGGGTATAATAGACATTGATGAATCTTACCTCCTCTCCTGTCAGGTAGTAAGCAGAGAGCAGCCCACCGACGTAACGGATATTCACCTCGAAGAGAGAAGCCTCGCCGTTCTGTAAGAGAGAGATCACACAGCATCAGAGGTGGATTGCTCTGTTCAGGACACAGCCCAATCTCATAAATGATTAGTCAAAAATAACTCTATTTCTATCAACAGTTTCATGGCAACACCAACACATGGCAACACCAACCAATGATATAGAGGTTAAAAATAATTTTAACGTCATCAATAATTAATCATGAATAAACCTAAATATTTAATTGAACAATAATAATTAATGAGATTTTGATGTTTGTGCTCTTGAGCCGTAGAAGTACGTCAGAAATCCAGATGTGAAGATCTCTTCACAGTGATAAAAGTGATACAAACGAATGGCCAACGTGTTGCCCATTGAAACAGTGGAGTTGTGCATACTCTTATACCTGTCAGGCTCTGGCCATAGAGAAGCCCATTTGATTCTCTATGTAGCCATGGTCAGAGTCTGACAGGTCTATTCTGTCTGTATCTGGTGGTGGTTTGTATGGGATCCCTAATTAGAGGCAGCTGTAGCGCATCGTCTCTAATTAGGGATCCTACATAGGTTGGTAATTTTCACACTGGGTTGTGGGTTGTTGTCGTTATATGTCGCAGTCACGGTGAAAGTAAGTGTGCTATTTGTTACGTCCGTTCATTTCGTGTTTGTTTTTGTGAACGTGACGTTTTGTACATCGTGTGTTTGTTTGTTGTATAGTTCGTTCATTTTTAAACTTTATATACATAGTATATTAATAAAATGTCGAACTACTATCCCTGCGCTGCACCTTGGTCTGTGTATGCACCCACACGTGACAATACCATAACAGTTAGCTAGAGAGTAGGCTTGTATCATCTTAGAACTAGCATTGCTTCCCACCTACAGACCTGTAAGATTCAATTAAATAAAGACTCTAGAAAGGATTATTTCAATAAAGCCAGGGAAGAGAGTCAAAGGCTTGCGATAATGTTAACTGTAGTTTACTCACTCTTATGACTAAGGATATTTAGAACCACGGGAGACTATCGACTCTCCTCAGGCAGCCGATACAAATATACAGTTCCAGGATTTGAAAGTAGAGAAACGGTGCTCAACACAACTATCCAGGACGGGAGGTTGCAACTGGGTTAAGATTAAGCTGTCAGAATACAGCATCTCAGAGTGCAATTAGTGCAGTGTCAAATCTATTATTATAGCTCCTGGAGCAATTTGCTGTTTGCCAACACCAGACAGAGTTTATCAGCGCACTGCTCCGTATGTTCTGGGAATGAAGTTAAGAGGTGTTAAGCACTAACACGTGTCCCTGAATGAGATGACTGTATGTCACAATAATTACAGACACTCATTCTCGCCTGAGGTTGAGGTGACGATGGTGCTTATTGACTTAGAGACCCCTCAAGAAGGAAATTGCTATCTCAAGAAGCCACGATAAGGAAACTGTAATTGGGTGATGCTGGAGAGGGTAATTACATCCCATCTAGAACCCGAGTAAAGATGTGGAGCGACTTTCTCTGGCATCATCCCAACTCTATAGTTTTCTACCATACATTTGTACACACCGTATGAGAAACTCGCAAAGTAAAGTCATGTACTTTTTAAAAAGTTTTCAAGAGATGAGTGTTACAGTTTGACATTCTTCACCTGTTAAATTCTAGTCTCGCACTGTGTAATTATTAGGTAATGACTGCCGGGCTAATGTGCAACTGAGAAGTTGGCCACTTTTCTTTCAAGACAGTTTAACCAGTGACATTCTGTAAGACAAACTGCCAATCCTCTGGCATGGTGACCCAGCGGAGTCGTTTTGCCAACCCGTAGATGAGTGGCCGATCTACAATGGACCTAAAATGGTGGTGATTAGGGACAGACTTATCATTTGTCACCAGTGATGGTGGCACTTTGGTAAGGACAGCCATAAGGTACAATGAGGGGAAAGTAACGGTGACTATGGTTTAACTGATCTGACTCATGCTACCAAATACAAGTCTTGTAAATCACTCTTCAAACATCTCATAAAAGTTAATTTAGTATGAGTGGTTCATTCCAGAGGCTTCGATGCTGATTTTGTCCATTGATAAAATGCATTGGGAAATTATATTATACAAGCCTTTCAAAAATATTTAATTAAAATCAATTGTTGTGCTTAATTAGCTATTTGTTTTGCCAGATGTTTTCCAGTAATTTATTTCCCAATATAACATTGTTCATTTGCGTCACAGGGAATTATTAGGTCTTGCATCTGCGTTCCAAGACCACACACTTTGAGTCTCCACTGTAAACAAAGCAGATCACCTTGGGAAAGCTCAACGCTAAATCCACTGTAACCACTTCACCTGAAAAATATGTAATTATATCTCCCCATCACACACATACAGTATTGTCATGGGTAAAACATAAAAAAATAAAAAATAAATCCAAAGTCTCCCCAGAAGGCTTTTCACACAGATAAATAAAAAGCAATGTGTGCACATCTAATTGCTCCACTTTTCCAGCGCTATGCAGAGTGGAAAATAAAATCAGGTGAACGTAGGAAGGAAGGCAAGCCTGTTGATTTTCAATCCCTGCCTTTCTCTCCTCCCTCTCCTCCCTCTGCTCAGCCTTGTGTCTAATTAGAAGACAACACAGGGCTGTCAGAGTTAACACTCCAGCTCTAACTGCCTTTGTTTCTGCCAACCAGAAGAAGAACCTCAACCTCTATTGTAGTCCTATCTAGGCAGAGCTCTACCACGTCCAGCACTGTACATACTGTATGGAAAGAGTTGCACTATTAAAATAAATTATTAGTCTCGTAAAGGGCTGTGGCGGTCATGACATTTTGTCAGCCGCTTATTGTCGTGCAAAAGACTGCCGGTCTCACGGAAATTGACCGTTAATTAACGTAAACCTGTTTAGCATCTTCAGGCCTCCACGCATACAAGCCACATGCAAGCCGTTGATGCGCACCTTTGGAACATCTACATTTAAAAAGTATGATAAATCAATTGAATACACATACACCATCACAAAAAAAATCCATTCTTTATTTTAGGCAGGTCTAAAGAAACATTATGATATGAAGAAAAAATGTATTTTAGAAGAACAGAATGTGAGTTGGCCTACTGTATGTTCTCTGGCTATACGCCGTGCCATGGGCTGTAGGTTTGTTCATTCAACAGACAAGTGTCATATGTTGACCTTAGATTAAATCGGCGACAGGCTATTTTATAAAATACGTTATTCAAACGTTTAATTGATGACGTGATTGGATTCAACCATTCTGCAACAATTAACTCATTAAAAACCCGGGGGCACCACGGAAGCGTTTATAGAGCTAATTATCTTCGGAATAAACCCTTATTAAAGATCTGAATATCTTTAATATCAATAGCAGTCAGTCATCTAACTGTTACCTCTATTCAGACAGTCTCATTCTGAAAATCTGTAAGATCTAATTTGCAAGAACCCTGGCGAATCATGTTAAATCAGCAATACAAATTGGATTAATCGTTTGTTTACTGAATACCTAAATAATTACACAGAATTACATATATATTTATATACACATATAGTAGATTATACATTGATTACACGATCATATCCTGAGTTAAACATAATGGCTAGTTACACAAAAGAAAAGGGGAGGAGTTTTGGGAGGAGGGAAGGTTGAAAGACAAAGGAAGGGTCGTTTCTACAGCTAGACTAACATCAATATCATATGCACTAATGACCGCCCAATTGAAAGGTGAATGCAATTATAGATATTTACGGTTGAGCCTGGCTTTAGTAGATGGGTCGAAGAAGGAGAGCTTCTCCCCTGTCTGACTTTCTTTTCCATGATCTAGGCATGCTGAACATAAAAGAAAACCAAAAACATTCAGTTTTACTCAGGGTTAGTTGTAACATTTTCTCACAAGTTGTTAAAAAAACCCTGACCATTGCAGCCATTAGCTAGCATTGTTAACTTACATCAAGTATCTCTACACAGATTGGCTATAAACCTGATATAAGATTGGTGAATGGAACTACAAAGCAGTTGGTGCCATCACAAAGACAAATTTGGTCAAAATAATTACTTTCTTACTTGAAAATCAAATTTCTGTCAATATAATCTGCAGAGTTTATTACAGGGACCTTTGTTTTCACAGAACTAAACTGAGCATGTGCACAGTGAATTACATGATTCTACTTCGCTCCTGATTGGAGGAATTGCAAGTGTTACAACTATCCCATGTTACACCCATCCCCGGTCTCCCCTACAGTAGATTTGGAGTTATTTGGCAACTTTAGTTGTGATTGATGCAAACCTTAGAATGCCTTAGAAATCCAAAGATATATGGGATGCATGATGCAACTATAGGCTATTGATGATTTGAGAAAGTCGCAAAAAAAGATTGCGCTCTGTTCCTTGCCTCAGGCTGCACACACTGTTTTCTCATGAAGTGATCATATTTTCACCCATCAGACTATTCTCAATTGAATCTTCTTTACTAATATGTCAAATTTGATTAGATTTAGAATCGCCTATTATCGCAGTGGTCTAAGCCACTGCAACTCAGTGCTAGAGGCGTCACCGGCTTCGAATCCAGACTGTATCACATCCGGACGTGATTGGGAGTCCCATACAGCGGCGCACAATTGGCCCAGCATCTTTTTCAACGAATCTGCAATATGTGATTGTGATTGGCTGGAGGTATAAAATAACTCTTACTTCTAAAAGGAGTCGGAGTATGTGCAGGTGAGCAACCTACATGTTCAGTTGAAACATCACAGTAGAGGAGCTAAAATATTCCCTTAAACGGATGTTTCTAAAAAAACGTAAACATGTCTACCTTAACATTGAAATCGTTGCAAAGATAACCCTTTATTAAGCAAGGAGACATGGGCAGGGCTCAATATCTTGCTAGATAAATTCAAGACACTCCGTCCCGTGAGTTTTGGGAACGCGTGAACGGTCCCTTCTGCCTCTGGTAGTAGTTTCTTCTTACCGCGTCGGGTACGGCATCTCGTCGGTACGCGTGTCCCCGGCCACCTCCTTCCGTAGGCCCAGTCTCTCGTTGCCACTGGAAGCAGATGAGGCGCTGGTTGTAGAGCGTTGGTCAGACGGGTGTGGATAGAAGGAGGCCTCCCTCCTGCGTCTTTCATGGAGAGGAGGAACAGGAACTCTTTTTTCAGGGTTTCTCTTCTTGGTTGAATTCCTTGATTTTAAGCTCCTTTATTTCTGTAGACAACTTGTCTTGGAGCGTTTGGTTAGTTTTCATCAGTTCTTTGAATATGCCATCATCATTAACAGCTCCTTGCAGAGCTGTGCGTTTCTCTTCCATTAAATCCTTTTTCAACTGGTCAACAATTAATGTAATTAAATCAATAGAGCGTTTGTTTAGGATGGCACACCAGCGCTGGCAGAAATCGTCTGAAATCCCAGTGGAAGAATGCCTTGACACACATAATCACTGAGAGTGACTATATGTAGGTGCATTCTCGTCTTTCGAGAGGTCAGAATTACCCTCGGCATGTCAAAAAGGGACTCTGATACAATTACTCTGATACAATTACCTGTTGTTGAACTTCTTTCTTCAAATTGATCAGTCACAGTGAGATGAGTTTTACTGTTTTGGTGATGTGTTTGATGTGATTTTTGATTGCATTTTCATTGATGTCAGATTGGTTAGAGGGATAATAGCGCCCTGAGTAACAGGCCATTAGGACTTGATGGTCGTTAGCGAGTTGGGTACTACCAAAGCATGTCCAGTGTGCATAAAAGGAGATTACCATGTCTCAACGGTCATGCAGAATTTTACTGTGGTCATGACTCATGACTGCCGGTATGTAGGTATAACGCTTACCGCAACAGCCCTAGTCTTGGAATGGTCTTATATGGTCATGTACAGTAGGTCTGACCTTTTGTCCATCACTCCATGTTCCGAAGGGCAATTTGGTTATTTCATGAAGGAGATGACTAATAATGTAGCTACACAACGGAACATGTTGTCAATGCTACCAGATTGGCATTTAAAAATGTTGTCATCTCCCACAGCTGTGCCAACGTGCGTGAAAGGAGGTTATGAAAACAAAATGGAGGAAGAAAAGTTAGTCTACACATAATTGTTCCAAAAGGGTTCTTCAGCTGTCCCCATAGGAGAACCCTTTGAGGAACCCTTTTCGGTTCTAGATATAACTATTTTGGGTTCCATGTACAGTAGAACCCTCTGGGGAAAGGGTTCTACGTGGAACCCAATAAGGTTCTATCTGGAACAGAAAAGGGTTCCTCAAAGGGTTGTCCTATGGGGACAGCCAAAGAACCTTTTTAGGTTCTACATAGCACCTTTCCTTCTAAGAGTGAAGTGAATAAAATTAGCTTTGGGGGAAATAAACGTACATTGCTGTTGTGCCTTGTTGCTGTTCTGCTTCAGTGTACAGTGTACAATGTTGTCGTCTGTGTTTGATGTTTGCTTTTCAGTTGGTGAGCATTCAACAAAGCATGGCACTGAATTTGATCTGCCAAGATTAGACTGGGACATAAGCCTGATTGGCACTTCCGCTGTGCTTTCGTGTGCCAGGGGGGCAAATGAGACTGTTATCGAGGCCTGCAGTGGACTCAGTGACTCAGTCACAAATATAACATCAATGGTATGATTTAATCCTAATCCAGGGCTATCAGAGCCATTGGGTACACAACACACTGCTCGTCCAGACTCTAGGATTCAAACCGGTGGCAAAATCAGCACTCGGAAACCAAGCAAATAGATTCAGAGTTTTGGGGAAGCTGAAGAGACAAGCCAGTATTTAAATAAGCAATAAGGGAGTAGATCACGCCTGAATAAAAGTTGGTGTCAAACCAACAGAGCTGTGATTTAACTCAACTTCACTAATTGGCACGGATTGATCATGAAAGGGACCAATTAGGTGGTGCCACTCAGGTCCTCTTCCGTCCACACTCTGGGAGCTGTAATTCTGCTAATACCATTGCTGTGAACAGACGTTCTCAGATGTAAAGCCAGGGCTGTTTTTGAAAGTGTATATAAATGATGGGCTTGATTAGCATCCAAAGTGTGAGAGGCTGTCCTAGACACCAGAGACTTAATGACTGCTAACCTCTGGAGCATGCTAAACAGCACAACCAGGTGAAGGAGAGCTAATACTAATTTCTCACTACTAAAAGGGACACACAGTAAGTAATGTTGGGCCTTTACATGTTGTGACAGTGGTGACATCATCATAAATTCAAAGATTGGTTGATTAGTTAGTTGACATAGAGATAGATTGGTTTAAAGACCTGTAGAGTCTGAGCAAAGCATGAGGTAAATTCATTTAATTCATTAAAACTGTTATATAACGGCTGCTGAGAGAGGCTTCTCCAACAGAGTTAACGGAGATCAAAACAGAGTATGTGGTCCATCATTATTAGTAGGCTATGTTCCCAGTACTGCATTATTCTAATAGGCATCAGTGGAGTGCAGCTTTTTGAACTGGAGATGAGACACAACAAAAACAAAACATATCAAAAAGGTATTGGATTGTTATGGGTGGGAGGACACTTTTAACTTTTACTCTAGTCATCAAAACAACACAGGTCAAGAGTTCATGAACTTCCTGTTTAGTCTAGATGTGTTTTATCTTTTATGTAAATACTGCCAGACATTTTTACTGCCAGCCATTAGACTGTTAGCGGTGGAGTAGATGTGATAGATCAGGTACTTTGATTTCAATGCAACACAATCACTCTGCTACCAGAGTTCCATTCTCTCCATGATGCATTTTTAAGAGGGGGCAATATAGAAGGCGCCACGACAAATCACTAAGTCTCATAGGCCAATACATTCTCGAAATACACTGATGAAATGGTTGGATGCATACTTTATGAAAGTTCAGATTTCTGAACTCATCAGGGAAGGCACAGAAAACAATCTATCCCATATCTTATCAAAAAACTCTTATCCATACCTCTCTCTCTCTCTCTCTCTCTCTCTCTCTCTCTCTCTCTCTCTCTCTCTCCCTCTCTCTCTCTCTCCCTCTCTCTCTCAATTCAATTCAATTCACTTTATTGGCATGACGCAACAATGTACATATTGCCAAAGTATCATACATCAAATATTTTTTATTTATTTTTATAATTACATCAGAGAACAAAATAACAGCATAGGAAAAAAAAAGGCATTAAATATGTCAGGCACTGTCCCTCAACTTGTGGCAGACAGCAACATAGCATGCTGCCAGCGCACAGCTGTCCATGTCTTCCCCCAAAAGGATTGGCAGCCTTTCTATTTCAGAGAGGTCCTCAAAGCCCCGGACTACTTGTTCGAATTTGGGGAAGTGACTCTCTCTGATAGTTCAATATTTTTGACATTTTGTCAGGAAATGCAGCTCTGTCTCTGGTTCTGCTGTGGTGCAGTGGTTGCACAGCCTTTATAGGGAGCCAGGTTTTCCTGTGTTTTCTCTCTCTCTCTCTCTCTCTCTCTCTCTCTCTCTCTCTCTCTCTCTCTCTCTCTCTCTCTCTCTCTCTCTCTCTCTCTCTCTCTCTCTCTCTCTCTCTCTCTCTCTCTCTCTCTCTCTCTCTCTCTCTCTCTCTCTCTCTCTCTCTCTCTCTCTCTCTCTCTCGTGCCACATCTTCATTGAATACATTACGGCAAAATAAATTAATGTCACTAGGGTGATACCGCTAGAGGAGGACAGCCCCCCTCCATCTCTCCCATTGTCTGGGGAGTAGAAGGCATTGGAGAGAGGTGGGTGAAGGGGGGGGGGGTTATTGAGAAAATAAGGTTTAGTGAATGCACTTCAAAGCTGTTCTCTCTGAGTACAGACACAAAGGCATTCAGACACAAATACACACACAAGCAAGAACATGACAGCAGAAATATGTCTCCAAGAGTTTACAGTATTTCACAGGCAGGGAGAACACTCTCATAATGCAGGTCTCTCATGGGACACTCCTCCGCCCCCTCTGTCTTTCATTCTATCTCTCCCTCTTTGTTCAGTCCATTTTTCCTCCACGTCCTTCTTCCTGTGTGTGTGTGTGTGTGTGTGTGTGTGTGTGTGTGTGTGTGTGTGTGTGTGTGTGTGTGTGTGTGTGTGTGTGTGTGTGTGTGTGTGTGTGTGTGTGTGTGTGTGTGTGTGTGTGTGTGTGTGTGTGTGCGTGTAAGTGTGCGTGCGCGTGCGCGTGCGTGTGTGTGTGTGTGTGCCAATGGTACATCAGATCAATGTTTTCATCCAAATCTCTAAATGGATTTATCTGGCCTTGTCGCTATACTGGCTGAAAGGCACCAAAACCATTCTGTAGTTGGGATGCAAATCTTATCATTCCTCTAATCTGATGTTCAGATGAAAATCATATAAACCCTCAGAGTGAAACACATCTGTG
Source organism: Thymallus thymallus (assembly GCA_023634145.1). NCBI lineage: Eukaryota > Metazoa > Chordata > Actinopteri > Salmoniformes > Salmonidae > Thymallus > Thymallus thymallus. The sequence goes on along the minus strand of CM042416.1, from coordinate 27,588,888 downwards.
CAGAGTGTACAAGGGAAACATTGTCTGCCATCCATCACAATGAATCTCTGATCATCAACCTAATGGCATTGAGCCAGTGCCAACCTCTGCCTACCTACGTCAAGCGCTACGGCTAGAGAGGGAATTCAAATGCCACTGGAGTTACAGTAAATAACAGTATAAAGTATCTGTAATAAACCACCCACACATTGTTCTACTCCAGCAGAGATAGGATGTCAGCAGGATGCCTTGACCTCATGGCTGAGCCATGGCATCTTCAGTCAAGCAGCCCCTCATATGATACATGCTCACAGGTTTCAGCAGTCCTAATGATTGGAGCCCTGTGGAGCCACGTTTACTGTGGACATGAGGCCAGACCAGGTCAGCCAAAAGGCCTACTGAGGTAAACAACAAGAGACTGATCCAGCTCTGCTCCTAGAACCTAGATAGCTGCAAGGTCTACTGAGTTTGCACAGTGAGCTTCCAGAAATCAGATAGCAAACGCCAACCTACTTAAACCAACTGATAAACAAGGAAGGAAAAACAAGTTTGTACCCAAGGGTGGTCTTCCAGTTTAGAACAGCCGGAAGTCGCAGATGAACGAATACAACCTACTTGTGTCTTTGGAACAACAATTCATATTGTGTTAGTGTGAGTGTAGGGTACAGTATGTGAGCACTCGGGGGATGACAAAGAGACAAGAAACATTTTGATTTGTTACCCATCAAGCTGAAAAAGGTTTATCAAAGCAAACCATGGAATGATCACATCTCACTTTTTAAACAACACATTATTAATCTGCATAGAAGCGGTTTATCATATCTAGGCACTTACTGGTTGCCTTAGATGCATTATGCAAATGTACACTAGTAAATTGAGTCATCTCATACTGAAGCAATTTTAATTGAAGTGACATGTTATTTCTTACAATTAAGGCATGGTTTTATGTGAATAGGGGCTCAATGAGTGCACTACAATATGTCAATCAGTATGTAATAAACCAGGGAAATCTCTGGGGCTTTAATGAAGTGAAACCCAACTCTCTCGGCTGATGGTCACTCTATCGTCAGATGAAAGTTTCAGGCCAATTATTCAACTTTACTGGCAGCACAGTTTTGGCCTGAGGTTCCAAGATTCCTCTGAGGGTGAATAGAACTACAACTATACTCTTCTTGCATCATCGACACCACAGCATTTACCAACATTTTCCGCATTTGCTAACAAAAGTCAAACTATTTGTCAACTACAGTACCTTTGAAGAAGAAATCAATGTCTGCTTTTCTGGTCAGATCATCAACGTGTTCTTTCGATCTTTTCTGTGTGACTGGATTTTTAATAACCCTCTCTAAAACCTTAAGGTGACATCTGGGGACATTATGAATCTATCCTAGAATATAGCGTAAGTAAGAGTGGTGCACTGTGGGTTTAAATTCATAATAGATCTTTCCATCTTAATAGATGTAGAAGAACCATTAGCAAAAACACAGTAACACATCTAACCTGGTGCGTTTAGGGCAATCAACCAAGCAGGATGGGTCCCTGAAGTGCATTGCCTGGTCCCGTTACACATTAATCTCTTGGCCAAATCAGGGAACACATTAAGCGTTCTCACACGTCACTCGCTTGACCTTTCAATGTGACAACAGCATTGCAAGGCTCCCCTCTCTTGCCTCTCAGTTTTGCCCCTGTGCTTCTGGCCTGTTTACAGACACTTTGCTTTGATATGCAAGCATCTGCGCTCCCTCCAGGCAGAGAAAAGCAACACGCTACACAAGAGATAAACAAAGCTCCTTCCCCTCAGCCCTCTCCAAACGACACCCACGAGAGACACTAACACTGAAGTCTCAATTCAGACATCTTGCTGGAATTGCAGGGCCTGGATGTGCTAATTATCCAGTCAGTTGATGGTCTCTGTTAAGAGCACTGGTGTGTTCTAGTGCAACTTGAATTACCATGTTAATAATGATTAAGTTGTAGGTGGTTGGGAACATTTCCTATTCTAGGTAGACCTTGAGGGAGAGACTCATCTCTGTAATTGGCCTAGAAATATTTGTAGATATTTGTAGATTATAGGCATATTCCATTGACGTACGAAGGAATACGCATCCTGAATTGTCACAAAAGGGATCATACACATACACAATCACAAACCTCACTTCGACTTTTCCTCTGAGGGACGGAATCCGAGAGATGTGAGAACGACTATGATGGAGAACCGGAGAGCTGAGAAAGGCGAAAGAGAAGAATTGAAGGCGAGAGCCTCGCCGGAGGGGTTTATAGGGGACGGATCTGTCAATAGGGGATAAAACCCAACCGGTAAGAGTTCCTTAATGACTTTCTATTAGCCACACTGATGAGAGACTGGGACTGGAGACCTGCCAAGAGGAAAATACTATTTATCCCCCTTTTCACCCACAGCATTCCCTAGACTATCCAGGGGATAGACCCCTTTAAAACTAATATAGGGCTATAAGAGATGGATCAAAATCCCTATCTGCGAGAGCCAGAGACCCCCAAACCTCCAAAACACTAATCAACACTGACTTCTCCAACTATTAATTCAGGCTTGAAATGGATAAACAGCCTGTGGAATTTAGCAAAGTTAACATCAGATGGAGGCATTCCGAAGTTGCTCTTGTCTTTCTAATTGGTTGAGTCACTGGAGGAAAGTGTTTGATCAGAGTATTCCGTTTTCATAGGAACTCGTCAGGATTTACATCAGGATTTTGGGGAGTTTGTTTTTGTTTCGGCAGCAGAGGAGAGAGACATTCTACTGACTTAATTCATTTAATTCACTCAGCAGTACAAAGATACATACACTTGACTCTGAGTCTGCCCTCATTGCTCTCTATTTCCCACAGCATTAAGTGTAGCCTTGTATTCTTCACTAGACTTTGTGGAGAAAATCAACATAGTTTCTACTGTTTCTGTCATGCACAAAGCTCTTTAGTGGATCAATCCGAAAACCAAGAGGAACCCATCTACACTGAACAAAAATAAAAACGCAACATGCAACAATTTCAAAAATGTCCAGTTCATATAAGGGAATCAGTCAATTGAAATAAATAAATTAGGCTCTAATCTATGGATTTCACATGACTGGGAATACAGATATGCATCTGTTGGTTACAGATGCCTTTAAAAAAAAGGTAGCGCCGTGGATCAGAAAACCAGTCAGTATCTGGTGTAACCACCATCTCCTTTGAATAGAGTTGATTAGGCTCTTGATTGTGTGCTGTGGAATATTGCCGGGACTTAGGAAATAATAACAATATGAAATAATAACAATATGAAATAATAACAATATGAAATAATAAAAATATGAAATAATAATAATATGAAATAATAACAATATGAAATAATAATAATATGAAATAATAATAATATGAAATAATAATAATATGAAATAAGAACAACAACAATAGTAATAATGACAACAATAATAATAATAATAATAATTGTAAAACTAATAATAATAATGATAATAATAACATAGGTACTCTTCAACTGTGAGTGACGGAATCTAAAACAAAAATCCAGCAAATCACATTGTATGATTTTTAAGTAATTAATTTGCATTTTATTGCATGACATAAGTATTTGATACATCAGAAAAGCAGAACTTAATATTTGGTACAGAAACCTTTGTTTGCAATTACAGAGATCATACTTTTCCTGTAGTTCTTGACCAGGTTTGCACACACTGCAGGAGGGATTTTGGCCCACTCCTCCATACAGACCTTCTCCAGATCCTTCAGGTTTCGGGGCTGTCGCTGGGCAATACGGACTTTCAGCTCCCTCCAAAGATTTTCTATTGGGTTCAGGTCTGGAGACTGGCTAGGCCACTCCTGGACCTTGAGATGCTTCTTACGGAGCCACTCCTTAGTTGCCCTGGCTGTGTGTTTCGGATCGTTGTCATGCTGGAAGACCCAGCCACGACCCATCTTCAATGCTCTTACTGAGGGAAGGAGGTTGTTGGCCAAGATCTCGCGATACATGGCCCCATCCATCCACCCCTCAACACGGTGAAGTCGTCCTGTCCCCTTTGCAGAAAAGCATCCCCAAAGAATTATGTTTCCACCTCCATGCTTCACGGTTGGGATGGTGTTCTTGGGGTTGTACTCATCCTTCTTCTTCCTCCAAACACGGCAGGTGGAGTTTAGACCAAAAAGCTCTATTTTTGTCTCATCAGACCACATGACCTTCTCCCATTCCTCCTCTGGATCATCCAGATGGTCATTGGCAAACTTCAGATGGGCCTGGACATGCGCTGGCTTGAGCAGGGGGACCTTGCGTGCGCTGCAGGATTTTAATCCATGACGGCGTAGTGTGTTACTAATGGTTTTCTTTGAGACTGTGGTCCCAGCTCTCTTCAGGTCATTGGCCAGGTCCTGCCGTGTAGTTCTGGGATGATCCCTCACCTTCCTCATGATCATTGATGCCCCACGAGGTGAGATCTTGCATGGTGCCCCAGACCGAGGGAGATTGACCGTCATCTTGAACTTCTTCCATTTTCTAATAATTGCGCTAACAGTTGTTGCCTTCTCACCAAGCTGCTTGCCTATTGTCCTGTAGACCATTCCAGCCTTGTGCAGGTCTACAATTTTATCCCTGATGTCCTTACACAGCTCTCTGGTCTTGGCCATTGTGGAGAGGTTGGAGTCTGTTTGATTGAGTGTGTGGACAGGTGTCTTTTATACAGGTAACGAGTTCAAACAGGTGCAGTTAATACAGGTAATGAGTGGAGAACAGGAGGGCTTCTTAAAGAAAAACTAACAGGTCTGTGAGAGCCGGGATTCTTACTGGTTGGTAGGTGATCAAATACTTATGTCATGCAATAAAATGCAAATTAATTATTTAAAAATCATACAATGTGATTTTCTGGATTTTTGTTTTAGATTCCGTCTCTCACAGTTGAAGTGTACCTATGATAGAAATTACAGACCTCTACATGCTTTGTAAGTAGGAAAACCTGCAAAATCGGCAGTGTATCAAATACTTGTTCTCCCCACTGTATCTCCCAATGCTGACTTCAAGATTCAGAATCTGATCAACAAAGCGCACGGCAACACACTGAAAATAATCGTTAAACAGCATCTTGACAAGCTGCAGGGAAAGATTTGCCACTACTTCCTAGCGGAGAACAGGAGAAAAACTACTGGATACGGGACCCCTTTCGGGTGGAGATGGGAAGCTTCACATTTCCAAGCAACCAAGAGGATCAGCTGGTGGATCTGTCATTTGATCGCGGACTGAGCATGCACGTCCCGGAAATGACATTGCCGCAGTTCTGGTGCAACGTAATGGGAGAGTATCCTGCTCTCGCCTGTCATGCAATCAGAATCATGATACCGTTCAGCACTACCTATATGTGTGAAAGCGGCTTCTCTGCTATGGCTGTGCTGAAAACTAAAAGCAGAAACAAACTGGACAGCCAGAATGACAACCATCATCCCCAGATGTCAAAAAACGTATCAAACTGAAGAAACACCCCCTGCTTCCCACTGATAGGCCACACACACACACACACACACACACACACACACACACACACACACACACACACACACACACACACACACACACACACACACACACACACACACACACACACACACACACACACACACACACACAAACTAACACACAAAATAAATAAACAGTGTTCAATATGTTAATAATTATTTTAAATTCATTTTGAACTGGTTAGAAACGTGCACCTTAAAAAAATATTTTCAAGGTTATGAAACTATTCACATGGTAATTGAAGATCAAGGATTCCTAATTATTGTTGTTTTTTATATTTTAAACACTGGTATGTGTTACTGTTCGTGAAGATTATTGGACTGGTTTTGATGTCATGTTCTGAATCTGATCATTTATTACACCCCACTGGTCGCCTAATTAAATGGCTTATTAGGTGCACAAGGTTCTGTGTTAACGTGTGGAGAAAATATGTAATTTTAACATTCTCTTTCGCCCCTTTGCAAAACTAAATGGCTGAGCCTAAAAACGGATCAAAGTTTGGAACAATCCCTATATGTCGATTAGATCCCTGCAACCGGTTCCCAGAGTATGGTGACTTTGACCTAAAGTGGCCTGGCGTCAATCACAGGACAGATATGCGTACACTCAGAGGGACAATTGATCGGAGGAGTTAGATAAGCAAAAGGTGACAGATTGACATCGCTAGCCCAGTGACAAAGTGCAGACGGGAGTGTAAATCCTCCCTGGGTGTCTTTACGATGCTGACGAGGTTGCTGTTTGTCATGGGCTGCCATTACTGAGTGTCTCTTGCCCTGGCTCTCTCTGCCAAGACCAGGAGCTACTGCTTCACACCCACATCGACAGTCGTCTTCATATCGCCCCATTGCCAGAGGAAGAGACTGAAAAACTGTGCGAGCGCGTGTGTGAGTGAGAGAGAGAGAGAGAGAGAGAGAGAGAGGGAGTAGAGAGAGAGAGAAGAGAGAGAGAGTAGAGAGAGAGAGAGAAGAGAGGGAGGGAGTATAGAGAGTGGGAGTAGAGAGAGAGAGGGGGGGAGAGGGAGAGAGAGAGGGAGAGAGGGAGAGAGAGAGAGAGAGGGAGAGAGAGAGAGAGAGAGAGAGAGAGAGAGAGAGAGAGAGGGGGGGGGGGGGGGGGGGGGAGAGGGAGAGGGAGAGGGAGAGAGAGAGGGAGAGAGAGAGAGAGAGAGAGAGAATTAAGAGATATAGCTTGCTTCTAAAATGGTGTACATGTTCTGTACAAAAAAACTGTACACATGATAATGCATGTGCACCGTTCTATTCATGTCGACACCATTTTTCTCTGCATCTACATCTAAGTTCACAGCAACTACTAAGAGCACATCAAACACGTCAGTGACGTCACTCAGGAGGTTTGAGAGATTTCAGTATAATTTCCCGAGAGGGATAAAGCCGAAGTGCTATAGGGAACAGCCAGATCAACGAATAGACAAAAAAACATGACAATGTCAGACAATGTATCACCTTTACACATTAGAGACATTTCTTAGCCAGTGGATGTCAAAGAGACGATGTTTGAATAGTGACTAAACCAAATAGCCGTTGGAGAAAATTAACTATCTCAATGTGGCACTTACACAAAGTGTGGAAACATAGTGGAATGCAGGGCGTAGCACTAGTCCGCTAGCAACAGGGCACACAAAACCTGGCGGTGCTTCCCTTGCTGAGTGGCACCATCACTCACACTCTCTTAGTTTTCACATAATGTCCAAACTGGCAGACCTCTCTGTTCCCGACCCCTAGAAGAAGTCTATTATCATGGAATTACTCAATGGGGAGGCCATGACCTCCACTCTCTCGCTCTCCCTCTCTCCCTCTCTCCCTCTCTCACTCTCTCCCTCTCTCCCTCTCTCCCTCCCTCTCTCAATGCTTCCACATACATCTCTTTCTCGCTCCCTCTTTTATCATCCAATCCCACAGCACACAGAGTTCTGGAAGAGTAATATAATCCCATCTCACGGTAACAGAGCGTGGTTAGAATGGATCAGTTGTTCAGGGTTGACCACACATAACATTGTTTATTCCATCTAGAATGTCCTATATAACTCTGGTAAACTGTCCCACTCCCTGGACAGGACTTTGGGTCAGCCAGGGGACAATCGGCTTAAAATCAACCTGGCACATTAAGACCACTGGTGAGAACTTTATTAAGTGTATTCCAACCTGACAAGGGCCAAGTCAGACAGTCTACTGATCGTGTTTGTGATAGACGATTGGTCCCCCAACATGAAAAGCAGAGATAATATCCAATGAGTGAGTTTGATCTTACTGAGTTCAGGTCCAGGCTGGTCTCCACCCACTCCTTTGCGTCGTTGTATTCGTCCATTAATCCCATTATGTACAGCGTGTCCAGAGAATCCACGATGGAGGCTCCCCTCAGACCACCTGCAGAACACACAGGACACAGAACAGTTGGAACCATGGGATATAGGGACGTGCGGTGCCAGACATCAAACTGCATTCTTTGTTCTGGCTGAAATTAGAATGACTTAAGGGGCTAAGAGACATAAAGCAAACAGAAGTACCAAGACTGCAAAGTGAAGTTAAGCAAAGCCCTGAAATGCCAAACTACTGTGGCACTTGGTTGCTATCACGTCGGCATCTTTAATCTCATAATCTGGTGTGACATTGTGCAGGTTAGACAAAAAAGCATCTATTTCACTAAAATGAACTTAAACAGTCTAGCCTTCTGCATTCCTGTTGTATTTGGTGCAGGAGCTGTGATCCCTATGCTCCATTGGCTGGTTTTAGATGCACTTCATTTGAGGTTATTAAATTCCCTTTACAACCTTAATGAGAAATGTTCAGAGGCTTTTATTCAATCCCACAGCCCTTAAAAGCATGATTGGATGGTCTTTTTCTCCTCATATGAAGAAATATGCGTGGCTGGTTGGAAAGAGCTGTGAACAGAGAAATCAATGTCTTTATTGTGTTACTGAGTAAAATAGTTGCCGGCGAGACACACCAAATGAAAGACTGAAAATTGAGAAATAAAGGGTAGAAACTGAGCCAACATGTACCTCAGGAATGGCCATTACATGCACTGTAGGGCTTGAAAACGGAGCTATAGGTACAGTAACCGATTCTGCTGAGAAATATGATGTGCACCTTCACGTTCACCCCCTAAACAGAGCTCAACACAGAGACTGTCTGACGCAACAACACAGCAACACAGCAACCTGGCACATGAAAGTGGTGCGATTCTTTCAGCAGTTGTTGTGTAGCTCGGCAGATATGCAAATTATTATTGAATCTTGAGGCTAAAAAAAAATTCATGAAGCTGAGGCAACAGAACACAGGAGGCGAGAAGGGGAGCAATTCTTATTTAAATAAAGCGCTTCTTTATTTAACCAGGCAAGTCAGTTAAGATCAAATTCTTTTTTACAATGACGGCCTACCTACAGGGTCAGCCATTTGCCCCTGGAGCAAATTAGGGTTAAGTGCCTTGCTCAAGGACACATTGGCAGGTTTTTCACCTTGTCGGCTCGGGTATTCGAACCAGCGACCTTTCGGTGACTGGCCCAATGCTCTAACCGCTAGGCTACCTGCGGCCCAAAAACCAGAGTCATTTGAATCTGGCCAGACTGTGCAATGCAGTGGGTGGTTAAGGCAGAAAGGGTTTGGCTTGTCTGGTGTGGTTCGGGTGGCGGAGACAGACAACAGAGACGAGGGTTCATAGTTGACATGGCTGAGTGATTGAGCCATATGCCCACGGCCTCGCCTGCTGATACAGTACAGTCAAGTTACACACAATATAGGGCTATTGGTCACACTTTATATTTACACATGGTCATACTAGCAACAAACTATATGTTGCTAAGCAACTGCTTTCTAAGGTTAGGGTTAGAATAAGGGTTAGGGTAAGTGTTAAGTTTAGGGTTAGAGCTATGGTCAGGGTTATTAGATAGATATTGTTACCAGGCTATTTACTAAATTTCATCCCTTGGAGGACTGCAGTGCTTTTCTCACTCATAATTTTTCACACAGCCACTTTGCTCCAAACCTATAAGTATGATGAGTATCTGCAGGGCTCAGTGACAGGGCTCTCAGTGTATTGTCTCTCCCCTGCCACGGCCAGTCGCCTCCCATCTTACACACCCTACCCACACCAAAGCCCACCAACATCACAGCCCGCTTCAGCTGGGTTTACCCTGACAGGGATTCACCTTACATTGACACTGAGAGGGCACTGCTATCGTCCATCTAAAGCTAGACACATAGGGTCCGATTCAGAGTTGAGATAAGCATGCATAACCTGGGCACTGCTACCCTCCAGCTAGAGACATACTGTAGCTACGAAGTATAATCTGCTGTGATGGTAGTTAGCATATATACGGAACACAAATATAAATTGCTAGTCCCATGTTTCATGAGCTGAAATGAAAGATCCAAGAAATGTTCCATATGCACAAAGAGCTTATTTTATGTACACATTTGTTTACATTCCTGTAAGTAAACATTTGATCCTTTATCAATATAATCCATCCACCTGATAGGCCACCTGACAGGTGACTCTAAAATGTGCAGTTTTGTCACACAACACAATGACACAGATGTCTCAAGTTTTGAGGAGTATTTCTGTCTGTAATAAAGCCCTTTTGTGGGGAACAACTCATTCTGATTGGCTGGAACTGGCTCCCCAGTGGGTGGGCCACTGCCCAGTCATGGGAAATCCATAGATTAGGGACTAATTCATTTATTTAAAATGACTGATTTCCTAATACAAACATAATACAAGCATGTTGCATTGATATTTTTTTTCAGTAGATCCACATACACTATGAAAGTAATGTACGTTACTGACATCTTGCAGACACTGTGAAATTTAACCATTTGTTTTTTCCTGTCTCTAGCAGATCTCGTTGCTAAGTCATTGCCAGCTAATCAAATGTATTTATAAAGCGCTTTTTACATCAGCCGATGTCACAAAGTTCTATACAGAAAACCCAGCCTAAAACCCCAAACAGCAAGCAATGCAGATGTAGAAGCACGGTGGCTAGGAAAAACTCCCTAGAAAGGCAAAACCTAGGAAGAAACCTAGAGAGGAACCAGGCTCTGAGGGGTGGCCAGTCCTCTTCTGGCTGTGACGGGTGGAGATTATAACAATGGTTATTAAGGCCAGTTCTTTCTCCAAGATGTTCAAATGTTCATAGATGACCAGGAGGGTCAAATAATAATAAAAGTAGTTGTGGAGTTTACAACAAGCTAATGAATGCTTCTTTTCAAAAGCATACTCTCTCTTTCTATTTGTGAAGGACTCTCACTGTGCTTAGTGAGCACTTGACTGTACTGTTACAATTTGATGACAAATCATGTTTCAGAATGTGATAGCTAATACCCCTCGTTACCAATCCCAGTGGCGGGGAACATCGGGGAGCAGTGGAGTGTGGAAAATTCCTATTGAAAACAGCAGCACCAAAGCACAGATGATTGATGGATTCAGATGAGAGAGGTAACAGATCAATCCATCACACAGTACTCCTAGGGTTCCATGGCACAGCCCAAACAGAGACCTTATTTATTTCAGAGGCCCTTCACCTGGATGGGTCCTACCCCAAGGTGCCTTCAGAGGGGCACCTATTGGCCAATAGGGGTGTTGAGGGGTGAAGAAGTGGGGGGTACACACAGCAGTGCTTTTATCGGTTAACCGCAGTCAGGTAGTACTGAGCATTAACCATCAAAGCTTCCGTGAGGTATCTATAATCTGACCTTGACAGTCAGCCACAAAAACAACGCCATCCATCCATCTAGCTTATACCCCTCGTTTCCAATCCATCCAGCCATCTAGCTTATACCCCTCGTTTCCAATCCATCCAGCCATCTAGCTAATACCCCTCGTTACCAATCCATCCATCCATCTAGCTAATACCCCTCGTTACCAATCCATCCAGCCATCTAGCTAATACCCCTCGTTACCAATCCATCCAGCCATCTAGCTAATACCCCTCGTTTCCAATCCATCCAGCCATCTAGCTAATACCCCTCGTTTCCAATCCATCCAGCCATCTAGCTTATACCCTCGTTTCCAATCCATCCAGCCATCTAGCTTATACCCCTCGTTTCCAATCCATCCAGCCATCTAGCTAATACCCCTCGTTACCAATCCATCCATCCATCTAGCTAATACCCCTCGTTACCAATCCATCCAGCCATCTAGCTAATACTCCTCGTTACCAATCCATCAGCCATCTAGCTAATACCCCTCGTTACCAATCCATCCAGCCATCTAGCTAATACCCCTCGTTACCAATCCATCCAGCCATCTAGCTAATACCCCTCGTTTCCAATCCATCCATCCATCTAGCTAATACCCCTCGTTTCCAATCCATCCAGCCATCTAGCTAATACCCCTCGTTTCCAATCCATCCATCCATCTAGCTAATACCCCTCGTTACCAATCCATCCAGCCATCTAGCTAATACCCCTCGTTACCAATCCATCCAGCCATCTAGCTAATACCCCTCGTTACCAATCCATCCAGCCATCTAGCTAATACCCCTCGTTTCCAATCCATCCATCCATCTAGCTAATACCCCTCGTTTCCAATCCATCCATCCATCTAGCTAATACCCCTCGTTTCCAATCCATCCAGCCATCTAGCTAATACCCCTCGTTTCCAATCCAATCCATCCATCTAGCTAATACCCCTCGTTCCAATCCATCCATCCATCTAGCTAATACCCCTCGTTTCCAATCCATCCAGCCATCTAGCTAATACCCCTCGTTTCCAATCCAATCCAGCCATCTAGCTAATACCCCTCGTTTCCAATCCATCCAGCCATCTAGCTAATACCCCTCGTTTCCAATCCCAGCGGCGGCGAACATCGGGGAGCAAAAAAAATTAAAATACAAATAAAAAATCTATAGATTCACAGCTTGGAGACACAGTGAGACAATATAAATTATTTTGTAATAACAGTTGCTCACCAAACTGAAACATAACCACATCATGTTTTTAAATTCATACCAATTAATTACAAGATAACCATTTTGTAGTAAACTGATCTTGTAATAAACTGTAATAAACTGGTTTGATATGCTCCCATATTCCCAAATTGGAAAAAAAAAAAAACGTTGCAATTGCCAAGCAACTGTAATTACTTTAACATTAATTTAAGCAAATATGAATGGATCTAATTCCTTCCCCTAGCAACTCAGGAGTTCCTGTACTGGAGCTTGTCACAGTAGAGTCATTCATATAATGTATTGTGTTTGTGTGTGTGTGTGTGAGAGAGAGCGAGAGAGAGAGAGAGAGAGAGAGAGAGAGTGTGTTTGTTTGTGTATGTTTTCCAGCATGTTTGTATGTGTGTGTGTGTGTGTGGTGTGAGAGAGAGAGAGAGAGAGAGAGAGAGAGGGAGAGGGAGAGTGTGTGTGTTTGTGTGTGTTTTCCTGCATGTGTGCATGTGTGTGAGAGGGAGAGGAGAGAGGGAGAGGGAGAGGAGAGAGGAGAGGGAGAGGGAGAGGAGAGGGAGAGGGAGAGTGTTTGTGTGTGTTTTCCTGCATGTGTGCATGTGTGTGAGAGAGAGAGAGAGAGGGAGAATGTGTGTGTTTGTGTGTGTTTTCCAGCATGTGTGCATGTGTGTGTGTGAGAGAGAGAGAGAGAGAGAGAGAGAGAGAGAGAGAGAGAGAGAGAGAGAGAGAGAGAGAGAGAGAGGTGTGTGTGATTGTGTGTGTTTTCCAGCATGTGTGTATGTGTGTGAGAGAGAGAGAGAGAGAGAGAGGGAGAGTGTGTGTGTTTGTGTGTGTTTATC